>OVAU01000063.1:0-30237 GCA_900406315.1 Biscutella laevigata subsp. laevigata | reverse complement strand
TAGATTATTGAGGTTTGATGGATACCCAATGAAGCATATGCATCTAATTTTTCTCCTGAAAACCTCGTTAAGCTTCAAATGGAAGGAAGCAAGCTTGAGAAGCTTTGGGATGGAGTTCATGTAAGTTTAATACAAATTTTTATAATGTTATTCATATTAAAGGTTATAATGTTTAATTTAAGCTTTAGATGATATGTTACTTACAATTTTTCTTCAGATACTAAAAGGGCTCGAGGAAATAAATTTATCAAGATCTAAAGATTTGAAAGAAATTCCAGATCTCTCTATGACCACCAATCTCAAGAAACTTGGTCTTGAAACTTGCTCAAATTTAGTAGAACTACCTTCCTCTATTCAATATCTTAATAAACTAGAGGAGTTGATTATGGCAGGATGTACAAATGTTGAAAGCCTTCCTACAGGAATCAACCTTCAATCTCTTCAGACACTCGATCTCCAGAGATGCTCAAAGTTGAAGACTTTTCCTGATATTTCAACTAACATCTCTGTGCTCCTTCTAAGTGAAACATGGATTGAAGAACTTCCCTCTAACCTACGTTTAGCGAATCTTCTTATTCTTGCGATAAGGACCATGAAGAGTGAGAAATTTTGGGAGAGAGTGCAGGTATGTGCAAACGTAACTCTTACTTTTTCCAAATTTTTTTGTGCCAAAAGATTTTCATTAAATAAACTAATGAATGATTACAAACCGAGATATCCAAAACTCTGGTGTTCAATGCTTCTCATGTATAAACAAGTGCATAATCAAAACATAAACGTAAGCAATAAACGATAAGATGAAAATTTTCAAAACAATCTTAGTTAAGAAGGCTTCAGACTTGATCAGAATGAAGTTGAACTTCAAGGATTCTTCAACTTTAAGGGAAGCACGAAAAGCTACTGGTAAAACAATTACACTATTTAAGATGCACTCCATCTAGGAGGATGGCAAGAAGATTCTCTCTATAATGAAGGAAGACGGGGAAAATGGCGAGTAGGTTCTCTCTACCGCAGAGGAAGACGACTGAAAGATCTTCGAGACTCTGACCCGAGAAAGCAACCGAACGGATTAACTAGACTAAAAAATGAACGCACTCTATGGTGAAAAATCTTCAGGCCTCTGTCCCAGAAAAGCAGCCGACCGACAACAACGACAAACGCACAAATGCTTCATCAAAGAGGTGGGGAAAACGTCTGATGGTTGGATCCACTAGATCTGAATGAGACAAAGAAGGCACATCAAGACGATGAGTATATGGAGCAGTAGTTGTTGGGAACTCTGATGACAAGCAGCTTAAAGAACTTTTGACGGACATCAGAACGACTGGTAAAGAACAACAAAAAGATTCTTTGAGATTTACCCGAGAAAAGTTCAGATCCGGTACTTGAAACCTTTTCAGAAAGTGATGAAAGTTTCACCGGAAAAGAAGGATTGGGTCAAAGGGAGCAAAAACCCGGAGGAATCAAGGGCAGAACCCGTGCGTTGGGATCCGAATTCGGGTCATCGGACAGAGTCCAGAGAAGCGGCAGTGGTCGAGAAGTCCACAAAAGCAGAACGAGTCGGAGAGGTGGAAGCACCTGCGAACACGACGGAGGGGAGGGAGAATGGGGGTTTCTTGCGCGATATGGTTGGTGAGTCTTGGCGACCGGCGTAAGGTTTGATCGTGGACATCATTTTAGGGTTTTGAAAAAACAATCACCTAAAAAATCACCTAGCTCGCGCATGGATGGGCGCATATACTATTTGATTTTTTTTTTTTTTGTCAATTTTTGTGGGTCAAAAAGGGGCTACCACACTAACCCAAACTCTTATATATAAGAGAAGTAAATGTTCTCACGGGGAAGAGCGCATATACTATTTAATCTTGATTTGAGATTTTTTACCCTTTCCAATTTTTTAAACTAACATTTTATACAAGAAATTGGTATCTTTAAATGATGCAAACATTTTTGAAAAAAAAAACTATATGTTGGTACTAATATAGAACACAATGTTATATATATATACCGACTGTATCAGGTTCTTAACTATATATAAACGAACGTGAATCTTTAAACATACTAGAAGAAAATATGTGAACCAAATAAGTGTCGTTAACCTAGTGATCATTCAATATTAATTATCAAGTCAGAAATTTGGTTTCTATAAAATACTTGTTTATTTTCTTTGTGAGAGTTTGAGTTAATAGATTCGTGACCACACTTAACAAGAAAAAGAATATATGAACCAATATCTCAAAATTTAAGTAACTTATAATATTGTTTTAGCTTATAAAGTATTTTTTAAAAAGTATTTTTATATCACTTCCATAAATATATTATATATTTTTAGCTTAGATTAAATGTGAACCAATGTCCCAAAATATAAGTAACTTTATTAGTTCAATCAGTCAATTTAATTTAATATTTAGTAATGGTTATTTTTTTGTTTTATTCAGCCGCTTAAACCTCTCATGACAATGATGTCTCCCACTTTGAAAAGATTGTTTCTCTCGGATATACCAAGTTTGGTGGAGCTTCCTTCTTCTATCCAGAATTTTCATAAACTTGATCATTTGCAATTTAGAAACTGCATAAATCTGGAGACTCTTCCCCATGGAATCAATTTTCCATTTCTCTGTGACCTCGAAATCAGTGGATGCCCACGAATGAAGACATTTCCTGATATATCAACCAATATTCGCCAACTCTTTTTAGATCAAACAGGGATAGAAGAGGTTCCTTGGTGGATAGAGAAATTCTGTAAACTAAGATACCTAAGTATGGAGAAGTGCAACAATTTAATACTTGTATCCCTAAATATTTATAAACTTCAAATTCGAGTTGACTTCTCAGACTGCAAAGCTTTGACTGAAGAAGCTAGTTGGAATGGTAGTCAAAGTGAGGTGGCAATGGCATTAGAAATTGTTCACTCTAGATTACCAGTCTTTGATGAGTTTTACTCTGGTTATTATGCACGTGGGTTCACTTACAGGTTCTCGAACTTGGATCCAGAAGCTTTTTTAAACAACAGATCAATCATCTTCACATGTATGCAATTAACAAGTGAAGAAGTGCCTTCATATTTCACTCACCAAACCACCCGAAACTCTCTTACCAATATTCCTCTACATCAGTCATCTATTGGTCAACCATTCTCGAGACTAAGAGTTGGTGCAGTGATTCTTTTCAACTCTAAGCCAAAACGTAATGATGGCGTAAAAATCCAAGTAAGTTTTCGGTTTAAAAGCAAATTTGGGAATAGCTTTAATTCTCTTGGTCAACTACATCGGTTTTGGACAACTGAGAAGGATAAGAATCTTTGTATATTGGATTGTCGTATCCCTCTAAGCAAGGATAATGCTCCTCTACCTCAACTAAGCTACGATCATGTGGATATACAAATATATATAGAAAAAATTACTAGAGACTGCACTTACAAGAATGATATTACATTCACATTAAAAAGATGGGGCATACGATTCTTAGAGGATTTTTCTAATGGTTAACAATGTAGAGATTGAGAGAAGTGGAAAGCAAATGCAGGTAAGCATTAAGCAATCATTCTTTATTCAAGAATTCTTTTTTTATGTTCAGTACGAGTTGATCGAAAACTAATTTTCATGATTTATTTTCTTAATTTTTGGTACATTATGTGAAGGACGACCACTCGAGAAACATCCAAACCTAAGACGAACACAAGATGTACATCATTTTTATGGCCTCCTCAGCTTTGTGTAGACTTCTAATCCTAACTAAACCCTATGGTCGAGCAGGGAAATATTGTTGGAATGCAACTAGCTAAACTGAAGAATGGAACAACCTCGTTCCTTGACTGATGATCTCTATGTAATATTCTTGGTTTTGTTTGTATAATATAACAAGATTCTAATGTTGTATTCGTATTCAGATCTCAACTTGTCATGATTGTTATTTTGATTGATTATTTTTGGAATGGAAAAATGCATACAACTACAGTCGATTACTATACCAACAAACAAACCAGGAAACCAACATATTGGAGAATGTAATTGACGGTTCTAATTCGGCTTGTACCACATACCGTGTCTCTGTAATTAAGTAATAGCTTCAATTCCTCCGTATTTCACCTCTGATATCTGTAGGGTGAAGAAACACTCCGCTCCAAGAATCTTGTGTTCAGAGCATACTCAGCAGCTGAGCTAATGAAGAAGCTGATTGGAAAGAAATATCCTCTTGAAATCGTTGATACACTGATCATTGATTTCCAGCATCGGTAATATTCGTCTCTATTTCTTGTTTTCAATTAGGATACATAACTATTCCTTGATACGTAACTTAAAGTATCTAGGCTGAAAAATCATTTCTCTCTCAATCTCCTTCGCTCTCTAAAACTCTATCTTTTTTGGGAAAGTTCCGGCGAGTCTTGGAGAGGCAGAGACTACCATCCTCCACCGTCTGAGCTAGCTTCCGTGCACGGAGCCTCCTCGCCCCAATCCAACCCGCCTTAAGTCTCGCCGTCGACGGCGGCGACACTCTCTCTAATCGATTAGATCTGCTCCGCTTCGCAAATCTAGTTGGAAGAGGGTTGCCGTTTCTCGGCGGCGAGACGCTTCGTTCCTTACCTCAACCTGTGGCCGGTCGCCTCTCGATCTTCCTCAAGAGATCCCCGCGTCGCTTAACCGGTAAGCTCTTGGTCTTCTCCGTCAAAGGTCTGGTTTCGTACGGTGACGTCCCCCTCTCACCGTTTCACCGCAAAGGAGCTGTTTCCCGGCGGATCTGAGGTTCCAGCTCGACGGCGGGGTCGCGGCTAACCTCTTCTCGGCCAGTGAAACCCTCCTCTAGAGAAGCGAGTATCGTCGGTTAGGTCGTCCTCTCCTCTCTGAAATGTCCGGTGGGGTCCCGATTCGCAGATCCGGGTTGAGCGGCTTCTTCTTGGGCGATCCTCCTACTCTTGTTAGCTTCTGAAGCGAAAGCTTGGTCCTCCGGCTTCGGAGAAAGGTGCCTCGTCCACACTGACTACTCGTAGCAACGTCCTTGGGAGTAGCTCACGAAGCTTGCGGCGGCGAAACCTCCACTCGTCGGCGTCCTTGGGAGTAGCTCACGAAGCTTGCAGCGGCGAAACCTCCACTCGTCGGCCGCGGCGGCTCTACGGAGCTGAAGATACTTCAGCCAAATTAGGTTTAGGGTTTGGGCCAACTATTGGTTTTGAGCCTCAAAATTTAATTTTGGTTGTATTGTGTTTCTTGTGCCGCGGTAATGAACCTTGTTTGTATTGTGCCGGATTGGATTATTTAATAAAGAAGCCTTATATAAAAAAAAAAAAAAAAAAAGTATCTAGGCTGTTTTTTACACAATATTGGACTTTAACTCTTATCGAACACCCAAGTGAGAAACAAAGTGATTCTTTCAACCTGTTGTTTGTGTTTACAGAGGTTATATCAATGATGGGTTGTACGCGGAGTCATATTCTCGATCTAGGTGGTCTTCCTTAAGTTGGGGACCAAGGCGGATCAAACAAGTAAGATTCTTTCGCTATTGTTCTACCCACATTACTGCTTTTGATTTCCTTTTGGTGGCAATAATGCCTAAAGATGGACATTATTGAAAGCAAATGGGCATTTTTGCGTGTGGATCAGGCATTGTTGAAGAAAGGCATAAGCAACAAAGACTCAGAGGCAGCCATAAAGCTGGTTTTTGAGAAAGGGCAGCACAAGGAAGGAGCCGAAGAAGCAGAATCTGAGCAGGGGATGTCCAAGGAAACGGTGGATCAGCTTTATGCTCAGGCGTCGAAACGGTGGCTCCAAGGTCGAGACTTGCCTATAGAAAAACGTAAAGCTAGAGTTATTCGGTGGCTTCAATACAGGGGATTCAACTGGAACGTCGTTGCCCATCTTATCAAGAGATTAGAATCTCATGACACATGATTCACTCTCTGTTTCACATTATGATTTATAAATTTCTCTTCGTTTTTCTTTCTACTTCCTACTTCGGTTTAGTAATTTACAGTTTTAATTTCGTGATGTAAAATAATATATATAATTACAACAAAAAAAAAAAAATAATAATAATAATATATATAGTTTTTTTCTCATCTCTGATTGAGATTTTGTTATGTAATTCGAATAATGGTTTTATCACATTCTCATTGAAAGAATTTATTCAAATATCAATGGTATGTGATGGACCGGACTCGAATCAATCGGATTAAGTTATAACCTATGATACTGAAGTCAAGTGGACCGGACTGGAATCAATCGATTAAATTATGACCAATGATACTAAAGTCAAATGGACCGGACTGCACAATAAAACCCTGATTTTAAGAAAACGGCAGGACGTTTGTTTCAGGTGGCTATGAGAATGAAAACATCGTCGTTTCGAAGTAATAAAGTTTTGAACCTTCGCTTCTTCTTCTCTGCACTTTTGGAGATTCTCGAGGGTTTTTTCTTCCTTTTTCTGTTTCTCTGAGGACGGATATTATAGTCGGTTGGGAGAGTCTGAATCCGATGGGGAAGAGAAAAGAGCGTCGTTTCGCCGCCATGAATAGCACCGGCCGTCGTGTCAAACTTGATCTCTTTGCGGAACCCTCTGGTATGCTTTTTTGTCTTGTTCGGTACTTTGTCTTATTGATTTTGCTTGGGTTTTCGATTTCGTTTTTTTTTGATCGAGAAATGTATTTGGAAAAACATCAGGAACTTATTAAATGATTTGAGTAATTTAGGATGTTGTATTTGAGCTCTTTAGGATTCGATCTATTTTTTTTAATTACCTTTTGTGATGTATTTTGTAGAAGATTTGGGTGGCTCAGATGTGCGTGATGGAGTTGAGCGGGAACAAACAGAGCCTAATGAGTTACCCAATTCACCTTCTTCTTCAGGTGGGTTCCATCAGCTAATCTTCAAATCCGCTATGTAGCCCAGCCTCATTATCGCTCGACATCTTCATGCTGCAAAATTGGGAATTCTTGTTCTGTGTTTCAAAGACATGTTTTGTTGTTTGGCCCCCAAAGTTTTCTTTTCAGAGTGTAGGGTGACTGTGGTCTTGGGGACAACTCTTGGTATCAGTTCAGGCCAAGCCACTGTGATACTTTTGAAATGAGTTGCTCTAATTTACAGCTTCAAGCTTTCTCGGGACTATCTTCTGGAAATAGCTCCTATCCCTTCGTATGTCTCTGGCTGTTTTGGCTTGCAACGCTTTATCTGACGGCTTTGTCATTAATCTTGACAGGTCGCTGAAAAATCTTCCCCGACGCTATTCTCCATCCTTTTTATTACTAATGCAATTTCAAATATTACGTAGTTCTTTTTATCTGGTCATATAACTGAAGTCTATGTAGCTAGTGAGACTTCCCAAGTTTGATGCTTCAGTCTTTTTATTTTCAGGTCAGAGAACAGAAAATCCTTTGCTTTTACTTGGGCAGTACAGTGATGATGAGGTGGAAGAGGATTCGGCTAAGAAGGCAGATGACACCATTGCAGATTGTTCCTTAGCGAATAAAAATGAGCAGGTAACGATAATTAACTTTCACATAAAATGGCATAATGGTTATGTCTCTATTAGTCTTGATGAATTTTATTTTGAAAACAGGTTGATGGATTAGTCCATGAAGAACACAAACATACAAATATCAAATCCGGCGCAGAAACCCCTATGCAGATGGTTGAGCAACAGCAAGCAGGGGAGGATTCTTCTGCATCTGATTTTAAGACAATCTCGGATGGACTAAATAAGCAGACAGATCCCCATGTTCAAGCATCTTGCACTGTGTCTTTGGAGTACCCTGCTCCCACACATGTTACTTCGCAGTGGAAGATGATTTTGCATGAGGAAAGCAATCAGTATTACTACTGGAATACCGAAACTGGGGAAACTTCATGGGGAATTCCTGCTGTTTTTACTCAAACAGCCGGTGCATATGGGGCTGGGTACAATGAGTCTGGGGCCATGGTTACAGAGGAGTCCACCTTGACTTCTGGTGAACCAAGCTATGTGCAACCCGTTCAAAATATTTTCACAGGCACAGGAACTGACTGTTCGACTTCTCTAACAGTTGAGCTGCGTGAAAGAAACCCGAGTGAAAATGTGTATGTCAAAAGCTTAGGAACTGATGGTCGTCAAGCTGAATGTTCGATAGGCCCTGCTGTTAATTATCAACCATGTCAAGAACTTTCAGGGCCAGGAAATTCAGATCTTGTGCATGCAAATGTTGAAACAGGAGCGGCAACTGACCTCCCGTCTCGTCTGTTGAGTCAAAGTGAAAGTTTGCTGGAGAAGCTGAGGTCTCTGAAAAAGTAAGTCATTCTAGTTTCCACTTCTTGTTTACATAGTTGTATTTTTAGGCAAAGAGACCGTAGTTCCCTTTTCGTCTTTAAAATATAATCATCTCTAATTTCTGAAAATTGTATAGGTCTCATGGGAACTTTCACAGCAACGAGCAGATATCAAAATACATTCTGGAGGTTGAAGTCAGACATTCTGATGTCAAGGCGCTCATGTTGGATACCTCACCTTTACATTCATTTTGGCTCCACACTGAGAAACAACTCAAGCGTCTGGAAGACAGTGTTAACGATGAGATTTACGAGCTTGCAAAATCTGCAGTAATGGATGAAGTTGCAGAAACTAGCAAAACCTCTCCCAAAGAAAAGTTGGTAACGGATGCTAATACAGAAAGTGACACCGAGGACAGTGGGAGAGGAGAGCTGGCCCAATCTGGAAAGCCCCTAAATTTAGATGAATCCGCCGATGTGGGTGAAGATGGATCTCACACAGGATATTTAGTGCAGCAGCTTGATGATGTTACTCCTTCAGGAAAGATGCTTCGTCCCTCCCCAGTTGTGGAAGATATTGACATGGATGTGGATATGGAGGTTGAAGAATTAGTTCCAGTGTCTTCTGTTCAAGTGATAGATGATTCTGATAGTAAGATGTTCAGTCAAACAGAACCATCCAACCTTCATACAGATGTTCCACCACCACCAGGTGAGGAATTGATTCCACCACCCCCAGGTGAGGAATTGATTCCACCACCTCCTTCTGAGAGGGAGGAGGTCCCTCCACCGCCACCAGACAGTTATAGTGAAGTAGTTCCTCCACCACCTCTAGAAAATGGCCATGACCCTCCACCTTTGCCCAGTGATTCTCTCGGAGTTACATATACCCTACCTCACTCTTATATGCAGCAATCCGCTGATTATGCCGCACAATATAACTTATCATATCCAGAATCCAGTTATCAATATATTGCCAATGCTGTTGCTTTAACTCCTGACACTCAGTTCTATGGCCATATCGACGGATCTCAAGTCTCTCTGCCCCAGTCGACATATTATTATGAAAACGCTCCTGGTACAAGTGAAGTTGCTCCTGCAGAAGCCACTGCCGTTGAAGCTTATTACAATGGTGCGGCTCCGCTGTTTCCTGTCATTAGTTCTGCGGAGTCATCGCTGCATCCGAGTGGGCTTGGTTTAGCTAATTACAACATCCCAAGCAATACTTCTACAGCTGTAGAGCCTAGCTCCAGATCAAATGACTCTGCTGAAATGGCATCTTCGGGCACTGTTTCTCAATCCACGGATGTCAAGGGTCATTCTAAAGGTATGAAATATTATCCATCGATCTCTATTATTGGTTTCAAATTTTGCTTATCACATTCTAAGGTGGATGAGTTTTTGCTTATAAGTCATTGGCTTTGGTGACAGTGAAACGGCCTAAAAAGCGAACAGTTACTGCTACATCCACATTGAGGTCAAACAAAAAGGTTTCGAGCTTAGTGGACAAAGTACGTTAGCTTTTCCTTTCTTGCATCTCCTCACAAAGAAACACTTCGTCTAGTTTCTCTTTAAAGCTAAAACTTAAAGATATCTCCACTTACGTGCAGTGGAAAGCTGCGAAAGAGGAGCTAAACGACAGTGAAGAAGAAGAAGAAGAAGGAGATGATTACGGGATCCTAGATAAGAAAAGACAACGAGAAATCGAAGAATGGAAATCTCGACAAATAGCGAGTGGAGAAGCAAAAGACAACGCAAATTTCCAACCCCTCGGTGGTGACTGGTTAGTTCCTTCGTAAAATACAAATCACTAAATGTGGTAGTATCACATGATTTGATTGCTTAATACGGTATTATCACATGGTTAGGCGTGAGAAAGTGAAACGGAGGAAAGAGCGAGCAGGACGTGAAGCTAAGGAGTCTCTGAAGAAAGAAGATAAGCAGCAAAAACCTGATCTAACTAAACTCTCAGCAAATCTCCCCTCCGGATGGCAGGTATTCTTGAGTTTTCACCATTTTCACTTGTCGTTTTCTTTTGTACATGTAAACGCAGTCGCTAAAACATCGTCTCACTTTACTATCTCACTCGCAGGCGTATTGGGACGATTCTACCAAAAAAGTTTACTATGGGAATACAAGTACATCTCAAACCTCTTGGACACGACCTACTACTACCTGAGTTTTACTTCTGTAATACATTTCTTTTAGACTTGTTCTCTTTTGGATGTAAATCTTTTATGGATCTTTGTATGTTTCTTATTGTGGAAATATATATTCTTTCTATTCGACGATATCATTGTACCATTCCCCCCAACTACTTACTTAACCGAGTAGTACGCAAAAATACACACCTCCATGTTTTTCTTCTCGATACTCTTTAACTTACGTATGCAAACGATGTAGCCGGTAGGGTATTAGACCAATGACAGTATGTAAAATTTGGGATTTTAATAATATTTTAATATTATTATATCTTGATTCTGTAAGAAAGAGAAAGAAAGTGATAAAGACAAAAGTGAAAAAGAGAAACATGGTCAACGAGTGAGAAATAGACAAATGTAAGAAAATGTTGAGATACGAGTTCTAAAAGTTATTATTAAAGGACCGTTTCTAAGATTTTAATTATTTTTTGAGCTAACAATCCCTCCTCATACAGCGTTAGAGGTGCTCTTATATTTTGTATCTTAAATTATTTGTGTCAATGATTAAAAGCAGTAATGAAATTTGTTTAGATATTAAACAGTTAAATTGCAGAAAAATGTGGTAATTTTTCATCATGATATATTAGTGGATAAATTATTCGGATGTTTTAACAGACCTAATAATCACGAATATGTTTATGGACATAACCATTTGGATATGAGAGTTATTGAATACATTCATAATATTGGACGTAGTAATAATTTGTCCGCAAAAATAAAATATTTGTTTAAATATGTTCATTTAGACGCAAACAACTCAATTAATACCTTATTAACACGATCATTCGAAGTTAGTATTTTTTTGCAAACAACAAAGAGTAGAACAAGATATTTCAACAATGCAATTCCTAGATTAAAGAAGTAAAGAAAAGAAAATCGAAGCCTGTCAAGTTTATATATTATATATAAACACGAAAACATAGATGAACTCTTAAATTAGAAGAAAGAAAGAAAGACATGCATGATATTAATCTTTAAGAGATGCAGAATTACTTAGAGTTATGATCCCCAGCCAACATAAACAGATTAGAAGGAACAGATAAACCACGTGGCATCCCAAGACCAGCTTTACGACGATGGTAACGACACCTGAAAGAGCCTGGATGTGTGGTTGGTGCACATAAACAGCTTAGCCTCACGCTCGATGACTTTCCCATTCCGATCGAACCACCATCACCACCACGTGTACGTGGAGACATGTTATATGCTTCTTGTCTCGTTATGTCTTCTTGGCTTATCGCTTGATCTGACGTCTCCTTAAGTTTGATCTTCATCAACATTCTCCTCTTTGCTTCTTCTTTCTCTTTCCCTTCCATTTCTTTATTTTTTTCTTCTTTGTTTCTACCTTTTTTACAAGTAAATTAATACTCTAAAAATAGTTTATCGAACTGAAAGAGAGAATTAAAAATAGTAATTTTATGAGGTTCTGAATATTCGAGATTGTCGTTTTCTTTTAGTAAATAGGTAGCGACTTTTTGTTTAACTAATTTAGAGAATTGTAAAGAACAACCTTGTGTTTCAAAAATAGAAAAGGTATTCACTTATGCAATAATATATAGAGAACTAGCACAGTTTTTTTCTTGGTCTTTCTTCATTCTGCAGTATCTAAACTTCGCACAAACTTTCTTGCTTCTTATTGGCCCATTCTTCCAAGTCTTACAAAACCAATCTACCACAGTTGGTTGAGAGACATCAGTACTTTAATAAGCTTATAATAATCTTTTGTCTGAAAAGTAACACAAGCATTTTGTCAACAACATTTCACAAGCATACGAGTATAGAAAAGAAGAAAATCACACATTATAATAACGATAGTTAAGATACCTCAAAATCTGGTTGTTCTTCTGGCTTTGAAGAACCTTTCTCTGATTGTTATTAACTCCTTTGCAGCATCACTCGTTGCTAAACGATTTGTTGGAGACTCTTCACAACATCTGAGTCCAACCTCCATAATCAATTTCAAACACTCAGCAACTGGGAAGCCAACTCTGAGACCGTTGTTAAGAATTGTTTCATCTGCAATGTCCAATATTCTCTTTGGCATCGCAGACTTGGTGTAGTTGTGTAAGGTGAAGTTTCCCTCAAAGAACTCATTCGTCGGTCGTTTTCCTGTGAACATTTCCAGAAGGAGAACCCCAAAGCTATACACATCACCATGTACCGATGGTTTTCCTCCCATTCCATATTCTACACCATAATTCATAGAGAAAATTATATAAATGAAAACGAAATATTTTAATTTTGTTCATAAAGATGTGTGATGATTTTACCCGGTGCCGCATAGCCGATGGTTCCTTTGACACCAGCTGAGCTGAGTTGGTTTAGGAAGAACTCTTGGTCATATTTGAGAAGAAGTCGAGCAAGACCAAAGTCGCTAACATGGGCTGTTAGATCATCGTCTAGAAGAACATTACTTGGCTTAAGATCGCAATGAGCTATAGGTTCATGACAATGAACATGAAGATAGTCCAAAACAGATGCCACATCTATGGCAATGTTGAGTCTTTCAACAAGTGTCAATGTTCTTGAAGGTCTGAGAATCTCCTCAACTTCCTCCGGGTGCAACCACATATCCAAGCTTCCATTAGGCATGAATTCATAGATGAGAGCTCTGAATTCGTTTCCTTGGAAATCAATGCTCGAACAAGCCGTCAATAGTTTCACAAGATTACGATGCCTTATTTCCTTGAGGGATTCACATTCTGCCATAAAACTCTTCATTGCTCCACGTCTCTGCATGTTTAGAACTTTCACTGCGACAACATTGTTCTCTGTTGGGAGAAAAACTTTGTAGATTGTACCAAAACTTCCTGATCCAATCATATAGCGTGAAGAGAAGCCATCAGTTGCATTTCGGATCTCTCCATAACTTATCTTTTCATGGATGACCTCCAAGGTAGAAAGAGCTAGATTATTAGTTTGTATATTCTTCTTTCTTTTCTTGATCCAACATAGAGAAACCGAAGCTGCAAACAGCAACAAAAGCAAAGATATCCCCAAGCTTACTCCAATCGCAACTCTCTTTCTATGAGAGGAGGGACGCTTTAATCCTATCGATGGTGCTTCTTCCCTAAAGCATGCTTTTAGTTTCAATTTCTTGATGCCTCCACAAAGATTTTTGTTTCCAAATACTGAAACTATAGAAGCATTTTGAAACTTTCCTTCTGTTGGCACACTTCCCTCGAAATTGTTAACAGACAAATTGAGATACGTTAACAAGGTAAAATTTGCAAGATATGCAGGTATACTTCCAGAGAGCTTATTGTTGGAGAAATCAGCACTTTCAAGAGCTTTAAACCCACTTATATCAGGAATGGATCCATCAAAATAGTTACCTTCCAGCCGTAGTAAACCCATGGAGAGACAATTTCCCAAGGACTGTGGGAGTTGCCCTGAGAGCTTATTATGCGCAACAGATAGTACAACAAGTTGTTCAAGTCGTCCAACATCTTTAGGTAGGGAGCCAGTCAAGTAATTATTTGACAAGTGTATCTGAATAAGTGACTGGATTTGAATAATTTCCAAAGGTATACTCCCATTCAACTTGTTATACGCAAGCCATAAGTTTTGTAGGAAAGTACAACGATTAAGACTCAAAGGAATGGTTCCTTCAAAACTATTGTTGAACAAATGCAGCTTGTTCAGCCGAGTGAGGTTTCCTAGAGAAGATGGTATCTCTCCTGAAAATGTATTTGAACTAAGTTCTAATACCTCTAATCCAACAAGCTTACTAATAGATGTTGGGAGTGCGCCTGTCAACATATTGTCTCGCAACCCAAGTCTTCGTAGGCTCACGAGATTCCCAATATCATGAGGAATGCTTCCAGAGATGAAGTTAACTCCAAAATGTAGGTCGTTGAGGTTCGTGGATAGATTTGCAATGGAGGAAGGTAAATCACCCCCGAGATTATTCCCACCAAACGATAAACTCTCGAGTTGGGTGCAGTTAGTAAGGGAAGCAAGAAATTCAAGATCTTGGAATGAGTAATTTCCCAAAAAATTGTGATGAAGATATAGAAGTTTTAAATTCTGTAATTCTCCAAAGCTCGAAGGAATACTTCCTGTTAGATTGTTATCATTGACTGCAAACTTTTGAAGATTCAAGATATTGGAAAGTGTTGTTGGAATGGCTCCTGTAAAAGAATTACCTCCTAGATTTAACTCTCGTAGACTTGGTAGCAGCTTACCAAAATCAGGTCTCAAATTACCCGAGAAATGAATATTATAAGCGAGAGATACATACTCAAGTGAGGAAATATTGTAGATAGAAGGAGGAAAAACACCAGAGAAATTGTTCACTCCTACATCAAGAATTATCATTTGAGTTAATCTGGCTATATCATTTGGAATCTCTCCTTCCATATAGTTATGTTGAATGCTAAGAACTCTTAAGAATGTCAAGTTTCCTAGAGATACAGGGAGCTTCCCTATCAACTTGTTTTTACCAAGATATAAATCAGAAAGCTTCTTCAATGACCCTATTTCTGAAGAAACACCACCACCAAGATTATTGGACTCAAGATTAAGCTGGACTAATCTAGAGCAATTATAAAGACCGACGGGAATCTCTCCTTGGAGAAAATTAGAGTTTATACCCAAGTATTGAAGCCTAAATAAGTTTCCAACTCCTTGAGGAATGGTACCACCAAAAAGGTTTCGAGAGAGATCAAGGTATTTGAGAAAAGAGAGATTACCAATAGATGGTGATATCATTCCACCTAGTTGCAAATTTCCAAGGTCCAAACGAGTAACTCTCTTGTGTTTGCGACCACATGTAACCCAACTCCATTTGCATAGCGGGAATGAGTTATTCCATGAAGACAAGACACCTCTTTTGTCTTCAGAGATTTGAGACTTGAACTCCACCAATGCATGCTTATCGGTTTCATCGGTATAACCATATGTTTCAAGTAATATGAGAGAAATTAAAGAGAGTAAAATAAAGAGTCTCATAATTTTTGTTTTCTGTTAAAAGCCTCTCATCATTCGCATGGGAAGTATAAATATATGGAAGGAGAGACAAAAGCAAACGTAGAGACAAGGATGATAAATTTGCTCATAGCCACAAAGAGTATCATAAAAAGTCTTGCCGTATAGACTTGTCTTGTCAACTCTTGCCGTGTAAATTCTCTCTAAAAAAGAGAGAGAGAGAACAATTTTTAACTGTGCTTCTGCATAAAATTTTTGAAGAAAACAACTCAGCTCAAACGGCAATTCAAAATTTCTTTGCATGTAAATAAGAAAAGTCACCTTATGACTTGAAAATATCCAAATTGAGCAACTAAATTCACAACACAATTGGGTCACAACCACATTGAAGTCTTCAAGGAAAGGTAAACAGCTATATTTAAAAAACTTTACAGATTTATTAATTCATATTGTTATTTTGCCATTTTACATAGGAGTTCCTTGAAGAAAACTATCAATAATTATACCGAATTTTGCTAATTTTTGTCGTTTATCTATGATATTATCGAATTTAAATGTCCTTTTAGAAGTAAATAAGCAGTCTCATTCTTCTCATTCTTTTGTCTTCTTTTTGGTGTTCATTAAAAACTTTTGCTGTTTTCTTTCTCATCTTTTGCAGAAAAGTAAATATACGAAAGGCAAATGCAAAGTGATTGTAATGCAATGTAAAGGAAAAAAAAGGGATGATAAACTTTTCCAAAACTGGCATGGAGAGTCTTACAAAGTCAAGTTTTCAAAATATAAAAAGGAGAAAAGTATTTAGAGATATAAATTGACCAATTGACCAAATTTCGTGTTTATTGGTTTTACAAGAAGATAGTAAATTTAAAAAGAGATCGGAATTTTCAAGATAATCTGTTAAAAGAAGTTTGATTAAAAAAACAAGACTCAGAAAGGAAATTGGTATGTTACTTGAAGCCGGGATCGAGTTATGGGCATTGTTGTTATTATTTGGGTCATAAAGATCGGCCCAATATAAAAATGTTAAGCCATTCACGTTCTACTGAAAACGACACGCATGTAGCGTCTTTAGTAAGAAAAGAAGCTCATAATCCCACATCGTCTATAATAACAACGGACAGAATGAGAACTGGGTATAAAAAGAGAAGTTGAGCGTCCGAGAAAATCACTTACCTGGACAGGGTCAACTCTCGATCAAGAAGAAGAGTGGCCTAGGCTAGTGACTTCCATTGCACATAAAGGAAGGGTGCTTAGCCTAAGGTCTTCCCATGTGGAAGAGCCTGTGTCATTATTTGTGACAGAGGGGGCCTGCGTTCGCGCGGTCCCTACCATTCTCAGTCTTCAACCCAAAAATAGCCGAACTTCTATTCTAAGTAAAAGTGTCATGATTCAAAATTGTCAGAAGTTATAGTCGTCTGGTACCAAACGGTAGTTGCAAATTTTGACTCAATGTTATTTACGTTTGACAACAATTTTATTAGTCTTTATCATCGAATTAAGGAATAGTTTATCAAATTGAGCAACCTGCTGTTAGTTTATCAGATTGTGCTTCCTACACTGTTTCCGTATGCTCTTTGTCAAAGGTGATTCAGCGTCTGGAGATCCCCTCCTAGCTATAAAGGCGGGTTGCTTTAGCTCGGGAAGGTTTGAGTTCTCGCTACTAAGCATCGAAATCACAATTGAAACGCTCGGTTTATCATTTGCGTGATCTTGTACACACAAGAGTCCTATGTGCACGTATCTGTTTATTTTGTTCTCAAAACACTCTTCAAGGATGATTTGATCCACAAGAGAGATAATCTCCACCATCGTTCCATAGTTTCCACGCCTAGCAAGAAAACAGAGGAGATCAAAGTTAACGAATGATTCAAAGCTTTACAAGCTTTTGTTCGTAAGCTAATTCCAAACCTGTGTTTGAGCGCTAAAGAATAATGAATGCACTTTTTGCAGATAATCTTAAAAGCTAATTCGTAAGATACTGCAAACTAAGCAAGGGGTTAAAAGTAAGTGATTGATCATCTAATCAAATCATATATAAGCTTACTCTCAATCATTCTTATCTTATGGCAGTTAGAAACAAACTCCAAACCCAAATAGGCTAAAGTCTACATAACACAATCTAAGTCAAGAGATAAAACAACACTTACATTAGACACAAACACACTAGAAAGATGTCTATTATGGCAAAAAGACATTTTTTATGTCCTCTTCTTGTCCTTATCAATCCTCCCTGATGTGGGCGCTACATGATAACTCTAGAATGCACCTACTTGAATCTAGAGAGACCTCTGGGGAGGTTCATTCCGGTAACCTCATAATACCCAAGGGGAGGTTCATTCCCGTAACCTCTTAAACTACCACCCCCATAACCACCATACCCTACTCCAAATTCAGCGTCTACACAACCACTATCATACACATATCCCCATGAAACCTAACACCAGGACCTCCATGTGACCTGGAGGCATCAAAACCTCCATAAGGTCCATCATACCCTCCTTATAGCTATCATTACAGAACAACCTCTAGGGTGACTACCATAAGGAGGAGGTGAATGATTATAGAAGATTTCTTTGGTTCTGCTTTCTTGATCTCCACATATACAATAAAGCAACTTAATTAACCTAGCTATGCTTTTGGATGCAAACTATAGTAGGTCCTAGCTTACAATCTACTTACATCTGGCAGAAGCTAACGGGTAGAATACTGCAATCTTAGACCCCATCTTGGACAAGCTTACCTCAGTATCTGCCATATCGATCATGTTTCCTTTGGACAATATATATAATTCATCTACGACTGTCAAAGATTACAAAAACAAAAACCACGGGACGTATTTGTTTCATGGTCTCGGATAATCTGATGTTTCACTATGTTCCATATACTTGGCAAAAAGGTCCTTTTAAGTTCATCTAATAAGTAAAGCAAATAAAGATAAGCACACAAATACATACATCTTCAGGAGAACCAATAACTAGAAGATGTGGTAACACAAGAGGCATGCATACCTTCTCTAGCACTCGGTATAGTCCAGTGTATCGATCTCGTATAATGACAGAATCAGTCCTCTGAAGTATAATATATTAACTAAAACGGAAATTCTAAAAAAAAGAAGAAATGTTGACAGTGGGATTTGAACCCACGCCCTTTCGGACCAGAACCTTAATCTGGCGCCTTAGACCAACTCGGCCATATCAACTTTGATGCCTTAAGGCATATACATTTGTTTTTAATATGTTTAATGAACAAAATCACAAGCACTCTCTCCGATCATCACTTGTAATAAAAATATTGAGCCAATTAAACAAAATAGGCCCATTAGACTTATTATTTCTTATGGATGATGATGATGATAAACCCAAAAACAAATTGGACGATGAAATCATGAATAAAGAAAAATTACAAAAATCAGATTATCTGAGTTTATCACTTGTATAATTTTCTATTAGCATAATATATTTAATTAGAACAAGTAGAAAAGGTTTTGGAAGTTAACAAACATAATACAATTGATTATCCCTTGATTTAACGAATTTGGTTGGCATTTTTTAACCATAAAACATTCAGAAATTGAAAATAATATCATGTAATTTACATTTTTTTAAAGAATGAAATTGATTTTCTTTTATATTTCATTTTCTCCGTGAGCAAGTCAACACATGCATAACTAAATGAGCTCAATGTCCATTTTAATGTAATTTTTAAATACAAAGACATTGAAAGAATGTGGTCTACCAAACCAACACCCTGAAAAATCGAGAAGTGGAGAACACAAAAAGCAAGCAAGTTTCAGGTTTGACACAGTTGATCCACACACTTGGTTCTGTTATATAACACAAGCTTACATTCATATCAATTTCTTGCATTACAAGCCATGGAGATCATGAGAAGATCATCTGACGAAGTTGAAGACATTCATGTTATGCAGATTTCAGGAAACAATGGCATAGTTCACAACACTGAGTTCTTGTCTCAAGCTTACCTCAGAAACCAATACTCATCTGAGATTGACATTGACGATGAAGAATTTGTTTCCTCTTATCCTCATGAAGATGCTCCTCTTCCCATCTTTCTCAAGGTTTCTCCATCTCTACCTCTCTGTTACTTTCTATATAATCCTCTGACTCATTGGTCTTAAACTCTGCAGTTTGAAGATGTGGAATATAAGGTGAGAAAAAGTAGACCAAGCTCAGCAAAAATGGTGAAAACAATGGTGTCAAAAGTGGTTACACATACGAATCCGGATCCAGATGGGTACAAACACATTTTGAAAGGTATAACAGGAAGCACAGGTCCAGGTGAGATCCTTGCATTAATGGGTCCTTCAGGTAGTGGAAAAACAACTCTCTTGAAGATAATGGGAGGAAGATTGATAGATAATGTCAAAGGAAAGGTTACTTACAATGACATTTCTTACAGTCCCTCTATTAAGAGAAGGTTAGAGACCTGAGACACTCAAGCAAATCTAGATGAATGTTATTTACTTTAAGCTAATCTTTCAGTCTGTTAACAGGATTGGTTTTGTGACACAAGACGATGTGTTGTTGCCGCAACTTACTGTGGAAGAGACTTTAGCATTCGCTGCATTTCTGAGACTACCAAGTAGTATGAGCAAGGAACAAAAATACAACAAAGTGGAGATGATCATTAAAGAGCTAGGCCTTGAAAGGTACGTTTTGAAACATATGTGCTTGATGATGTTTCAGACATATCTCTTGTAAGGACACTAAACTGAATTTGCTCTTGAAAGATGTCGTCGCACAATAGTTGGAGGAGGTTTTGTCAAGGGAATATCAGGTGGAGAAAGAAAAAGAACGAGCATTGCATATGAAATTCTCGTAGATCCTTCTTTGTTGCTTCTTGACGAGCCAACTTCTGGACTTGACTCTACTTCTGCCACCAAACTTCTTCATATTCT
The DNA here is from genome assembly GCA_900406315.1 of Biscutella laevigata subsp. laevigata. Classification (NCBI taxonomy): domain Eukaryota; kingdom Viridiplantae; phylum Streptophyta; class Magnoliopsida; order Brassicales; family Brassicaceae; genus Biscutella; species Biscutella laevigata. The sequence goes on along the minus strand of OVAU01000063.1, from coordinate 9,958 downwards.
ACAAGGAGTAGCTAAGGTATCTGTATTTCTTTATAGGAAAGTTCTTGAATGATTCTAATTTGATTATTCAATTCTCCTGTCGCAGGCAGGAAGGACTGTCATTACGACGATTCACCAACCATCAAGCAGAATGTTTCACATGTTCGACAAGCTTCTACTGATCTCACAAGGACACCTTGCTTTCTATGGCAAAGCAAGAGAATCTATGGACTATTTCTCATCTTTGAGAATCTTACCTGAAATTGCCATGAACCCAGCAGAATTCTTGCTAGACTTGGCAACCGGACAAGTGTCAGACATTAGTCTACCAGACGAACTATTGGCTGCCAAAACCGACCAACCTGATTCTGAGGAAGTAATAGTGAAAGTAAGAATCAAATGAAGTCAGAGACTATATACTTATGCAATTAAGGAGACTCAATTCTAGTATTATTATTTGCAGTACTTGCAACTAAAGTACAAGACAAACTTGGAGCCAAAAGAGAAGGAAGAAAACCATAGACATAGAAAGGCTCCAGAGCATCTTCAAATAGCAACACAAGTGAAGAAGGAATGGACACTTTCTTGGTGGGATCAGTTCTTGATTATTGTTAGAAGAACATTCAGAGAGAGGCGTAGAGAATATTTTGATATGCTAAGGCTATTTCAATCACTTGGCGTGGCTGTTGTGTTGGGTCTTCTCTGGTGGAAATCAAAGACAGATACAGAGGCGCACCTTAGAGACCAAGTAATGAAACTATACAAGTTTTGCTTACAATCATAGTAAAGTTATAAGCCTCCTAATTGTCTGGTAAGCTTTATCTGCAGGTTGGTTTGATGTTTTATATCTGCATTTTCTGGACATCTTCATCTCTCTTTGGAGCAGTATATGTGTTCCCTTTCGAGAAGATCTACCTCGTGAAAGAAAGAAAAGCAGAAATGTATAGACTAAGTGTGTATTACGTATGCAGTACACTGTGTGATATGATGGCACACGTTTTGTATCCAACGTTCTTCATGATCATTGTCTACTTCATGGCTGGATTCAGAAGGACAATCCCCTGCTTCATTTTCACCTTGTTGACAATACTACTAATAGCCATAACTAGCCAAGTAAGCTCAAGAAAGCTTGAGAAATTATTCTCTCTTTTGAAACTGAAACAAATGTAAACTGCAGGGTGCAGGAGAGTTCTTAGGAGCTTCAGTATTGAGCATTAAGAGAGCTGGAATGATCGCCTCTTTGGTACTTATGTTGTTTCTTCTAACAGGAGGTTACTATGTTCAGGTACCACAACCTTTGACTAGAATTGGTTTAAGAATTCAATTGCTTATGCTCAACAAAAAGTGATGTGCTTTTGAAACTCGAAATGCAGCACATACCCAAATTCATGCAGTGGTTGAAGTACTTATCCTTCATGCATTACGGCTTCAGGCTGCTTTTGAAAGTTCAATACTCAGGGGATCAGCTCTTTGAATGTGGGAGCAAAAGCGGCTGCAGGACACTGCAAAGCTCATCATCCTTCGACACAGTCAACTTGAGTGGCGGCCTGGAAGAACTGTGGTTTCTGCTTGCCATGGCATTTGGCTACCGCCTCTTTGCATACTTATGCCTTCGCAAGAAAATCAGCACGTGCCCCCATCTCTGATAAATCCGACAAAATACTTCCAATTTTGAAGTCTCGTGGTGTTAGACTGTGAGTTATGAATAAGAGATAAAGCAGGAATTTGGGATAACAATTAAACACTCTGAGTGGCATAAGCTTTTGTTATAAGCCATAAAAACAGCTGTTGGAGTACATAGACAGAATAAAAAGCTTTAGTTCATTCATCATACAGACAAGTAGCAATAACGCAAATGATCAATCACTTCATGTATCTATGAAGGAATTTTCTGTGGAAATCATTCCTGATTGTATCATTGATGAAACGCTTAGGTGCTTTCATTTCACCACGTGCCTGATTCTTGAAAACCACATCATCATCCCACCTGTATAAAGCAAAACAATTTTAGGTTTCTGCCTCCAACAAGTAATGTAAAAATAAGTTCAAGATTCATCAAGGAGCAAGATTTCATAAGATGCTAACCTCCTTTTGACACTAAACGATGTTGGAGCGTTAAGCAGTGGGTTTCCTTTGAGAAGTTCCTCTTCCTTGGCGTTTAGCTCTTCCATCTGCTGCTGCTTTTCCTGGAAAATGTGCATTATGGTCCATATGTTAAAGGCAAATCTTGTCAATATGATTAGAAAAACATACCCTTTCAAATTTTTAAAAGCGATCTGCGCAGAAACATAACAGATACAAGAGCAAACTCACCTTCCTGAGCCTCTCCTCCACTCTTTCTTTCTTTATCTGATCGAGTTCAGCCATAAGAGCTTCAGTGTCGTCCTCGTCATCATCGTCACTTTCCTCATCACTAACAAATACAAAAAAGTTGTAAGATAATACTGAAAGAACTAGAGAATTATAAGTTGGCGTAAGTCATCAAAATATCACAGAGCGAAAAAACAACAACGCGTTAAACATTTCCCTCAAAATACACCACTGAATCAATTGCAGTTTTCCAAACTATGGCCCAGATAAAAAGCAATGAGGTAAAGCTAGGTCCAGGTACCAGCCCCAACAAAGAAACTCTTAGCCAAATTTAAAGCACAGCAAATAAAGAAGTGCACAGAGGAAGACAAGGATTTGGAAGAGATGAAGAGTAGGAACCTGTCATCATCACTTTTGATATCAACATCAGAATCATCAGCATCAACACTGCGAGGAACAATACGATCTTCAGGATCCCTTTTGGAGCCTAAACACATGAGGCCCATACACGTTAGAAGACATATAATCAGACTATCTTAGGTGACACAAATAACAATCAAGACAGACCAACAAATTTTTTTAAAAAAAACAGTTTCTCTAACCTTCCAGTAGAAGCTGACTTCCTCTTCTTCGATCTCGATCATCTAATGATAAAACAATACCTCGTTAGTCCATATGCCGTACGAAAAAGAGAGAGAGTGAAGCTTAAACAAAATAATAGTGAAAAGGCTTGAAAGTTGTTATCTTATTTACCAGTATAAGATTTGTCTTTGGATGAGAAATGTCTCCTCTCACGGTCTTCAAGCTCATCACGAAGATTTTTCTTCTGCAATTCCTCTTGAGTGTGTTGCCCTTCCCTCCTGCCAAACAAAAGAAAAGCATGAGACGTTATGATACATCCAATAAACAGACCACTATAATACGGATCTTGGAAACCCAAAGAAAAGTACATAGGCCTTTTCGAATACCCGTATATCAAAATCCATCCAACTTTATTGCAACAAACCCTAGATATCTAGAGAAATCATCAATCTAGGGTAATTCCGATTGAATTAACATCTAATCGGATCCGCATCGAACCAAAGAAGAGAGCAAGCTTTGAAATCTCACCTTGGCTTCAAAGTTGTGTGTGCAGCGACATCACGGGATGAATACTTCCCGGACGGACCGAAAATCCGAGCACCACCCTGCTCGTTACCTCCCTTGGCAGGAGCCCAAGTTGGTCGTGCTGCAGTCGTCATCTTTAGAGAAAACCCTAATTCCAATCAGCGAGACAATCAACCAAGATCGAGAGACGAGAACGTGAAGACTCAGGCGCGTTACGATAGATAGAGGGAAAAAGGAACACAAAGCCTTCGATTAATTATTTATGGCTCTTTCTTAAAACCGACCTTAAGTAACTTTATTTTTGTAATCACCGACTTTTCACTTACGGACCACATTCTTCTAAAATTACAGAAGAGACCACATTCTTCTAAAATTACAGAAGAGACCACATTCTTCTAAAATTACAGAAGAGACCACATTCTTCTAAAATTACAAAGAGACCACATTTCTAACACTTAACCAAACAAGTATCCTTGGACGCTGATCTCTGTTTTGACTTGTTCGCTTCCTTTGTAGAGGGAAATGATTTGGCAAACATTTTGGTTTCAGCCAAAATCCTACTGGCCGCTTTACGCCGTCGTTTAAGCTCTGCATCCACCAGAACTGTTGCTTCTTTGGCCATCTCAGCTTTCTTCAACGCATTTTGGGTTGCAGCTTTTATATCTTCAATCTCTCTCTCACTCAACTCTAGTTTCTTGAGCGTTTCATCTCTACAAGCTCTGAGAGCATCCGTCTCAGTTAATTCAGCACCACTCTCTTTAATCTCAGCCCCAGACTGTAATACCAAAGACTCCGCAACCTTTAAGCGTTCCCTCGTGTGTTCCTCTGCAACTTTTGCTTCTTCAGCTTCTAGAATAGCAATCTTGAGCTCTTCTTCTAGCAGCAAGAGTTCGGTCTTTGCATCTTCCTTTTCCTTCTTAAGCTTCTCAATGGCTTGATCCCTCTCTTTTTGCTCATTCTCTTTAAGCTCTGCATGCTCTTTCTCCACATTTTGGAGCTCGAGCTTAAGAGACTCCATCAAAATGCACAATTCACTCTCTTCTTCAGCTACTCTTTGAAGCGATTCCTTAGCAAAGCTTAGCTCTGAAGTTACTACTCTCACATTACTACTCAAATCTAAAGCTCTCTCATTTCTCATATTCTGCCTTAATCCCAATTGACTTTCCTCTTCAGCTACTCTACGAAGCGATTCCTTAGCAATGGCTAGCTGCGAAGTCACACTCACAACACTCATATCACTACTCAAATCTAAGGCTTTCTCATTTCTCATATTCTGCTTCATACTCAACTTCTGATTGAGATGCTCAACCGTTTTCTTTGCTTCCTGAAGTTCTAACAAAGCCTCAGTCTTGATCTTCTCAGCAGTCTTTATCTTTTCCTTCAACTTGTTAACCTCTTTATTCCAGAAACACAGATCTGTCTCCTTCATCACCACTCCCTACAACCACAACAGAATTTTTTTCAGAAAATTTGGCAGGAAATTACAAATGTTATAAAGAGAAAAAGAAACACAAAGTATAATACCTGTTCTTGCCTCTTGTTGAGATGCTTTCCTCCAGAGAAGCCACCATCAAAGACCTTCACCGCATCTTTTACTGAATGAAAAGTAGCCATTCCTTCCAAACTTTCAGAGGCAAAAAAACTTCCGACCGTTATGTAAAGTAGCCATTATAATGCAGAGAAACTAAGGAAAGAAATAAACACTGATCCACAAGTTTTAGATCAAAACCATAAACCCAAAACCCAGAAAAGAAACAGTGCATAAGGAGGTTGTACCTTGAGGACTTTAACTCAATAATGGAAGGAGGAAAGAAGGCTCAGAAGGCAGCTTGGTCTGTAATATACAACCATGCTCACGTGTCATGTTCGTGCAAAGGTTTCTACTGTAGAAAGATGTCACGGGTCTCTTTCTTTTAGTTTCTTTTTTTATAATTCATCTTCTACACAGCACGTGAAGTGCCTATTCTCAACCACATAACTTCCTATTTTCTACAGAACACATAACACAGAGAGTTGCAGATCTTTAACAATTTTCAAAATAGTGTAAAAGCTAACTTTTTGGGAGGAAAAATGCAAAATTAGCTCTAGAACTTGTGGTATTTTAATATAAAGTGATTGAACAAACGCTTACAGATCGGGGAGAAATGATGCAGAGACTCAAGTAGCAGTAGCAGCAGCAGCAAAAAGGGTTTAGAAAATTAAAAAAAAAAAATGGGAGAAGAAGACTGTTGACGTAATTACGGTTTCACCCTTGAATCAAAACCGGCCTTAACCCTCTTTCTATGGAAGAAGGTTCGTTCTGAAAGTACGATAGTGTTTTATATGTTTTATATTCCCTTCCATGTCTATCCAACGGAAGGAGTCAGAGCAACTCAATGGCGCAAATGCTCTCCTTTCGCGTTTATCTCTCAGCTGAAACGCAGAAAGCTTCTCCAGAGTCTTTTAAACGAACCCAAAAGTCTCGCAAATCTTTTTCTCCTGGTAAAAGAGGTAAATGGTTCTACTTTGTTTCTATGAGAAAACAGAAAATTTAGTGGCAGTATGTACCACTGTGTTGCCTGGTTTCATCTTCAATCTCTGTGCTTCACTGGGAATTTACTTTATTTCAGCTCCCGTAGTTCCAACGCAGAAGCCCCAGAATCTGAATTTGGAGGTTTCTCCACATAGAGCTGGTACACTATATCTCTTCCTTTGGTTACGGATTTTCTTGCAAGCCACTATGCCGATGACTGATTTGTTACAATGACAATATAAGTTGAGATAGAATCGATAATGTTTAGAGACTAGTTAGTATTTTAGTCTTTTGGAGTCTTTGGATCAATATTATTGAATGCATTTGAGTTTCCATAGGCATATGTCGTATAACTATTTTCATTTGTGACGTTTCTACAGTATCTGCAGTTAGATTAATGCGAATTGAGTTCGGTGGCGCTTTTGCTGATCTTTTGAATGAGAAAGGAAAAGGTTCTGGGAGCAATGAGATGAGTTATGTAGAAAGAACGATTGGTTTCCGGACGCGTGATTTGGAAGACCGGGATCTTAGACTGGTTAGTGTTACCATTCTCATCTTTTCCTAGTTCATTTATAAGAAAACTCAAAGAACAGTAAGGATAACTACATTCAACTACTTATGAGAACTTGGGGACATGATTTCCTAAAACTCATTTCTCTGCAAACAATTAGGTTACAGATGTTGTTGGAGGAACAATACGGTGGAGGAGGTATCTTGATCATTTGATTGGTTCTATTTGCCACAATGAAAGGACATTTCGAAATATGGAACCTCTTCTATTACAGGTATCAATTCACTTGCCATATGGTCAAGCTTATGCCTCTCAAACTTTAAACCTTTTGTACGAGATATGGTCAAGCTTATGCCTCTCAAACTTTAAACCTTTCTCTGGTACAGATCCTCCGCATTGGTTTCTATGAGATCATTAAACTTGATATGCCGCCATATGCTGTTGTAGATGAGGTAAAACCCAGTCTTGTCTTATTTCGGCTGTGATTATTCCCATTTCTTTGGACACAAATTTTAGGCGTATATATGTAGCACTAGTTTTCTATCTATGTTCTTTTTTAGTTTGCTGTGTTAATGGGTCCAAACAACACACCAAATTGCCAAACTGCATTTTGTAATTTATGTTTAGTGAGGTCAAGACTTTCTTCTAATAGTCTTTCTTCTATCCTTTTTGTTGTTTACTCGTCTAAATTGCAGAACGTAAGGCTTGCAAAGGTTGCCCTTAGACCTGGTGCAGGAGATTTTGTCAATGGGATTCTTCGTAAGCTAGTCTCTCTTAAGGTTTCTCTTTCTTAGCCTTTTTCCCTTTCTTCTTAAGTCTAGCTTGATTAAACAATTAAGCTTATATGAATTCTGACTTAAAAATGTGCAGGAAAAAGACGCCCTTCCATTACCCAAAGTGGAAGGAGATGATCGTGCACAAGCACGTGCACTTGCTACACTTCATTCACATCCTGTTGTAAGTTTCTAAAGCAATAACCTCATATTTTCGTGCGTTTTTAAGATGAAACCAGAGATATGTCATGGTGGGAAATCGAAACTGAGAAGTTGTTAGGCTTTTAGAGTACTTAGTCTTAGCTTTGATTCTGTTAACATCTCTATGTAGTGTTAAAAAAACGCAACGAGACCCCATTTCTGTTTGATGAAAGAAAATGAGATTTTCTTTCCTTTCCTTACCCAGTGGATGGTTAGGCGATGGGTAAAGTATCTTGGGTTGGATGAAGCCACAAAGTTGATGATATGGAACAACAATGATCCTGGATTTAGCCTAAGGTTTATCTCCAGAATTATTCTGCTTTTACAGAAGGAAAGAAGAGTTAGCAACTTTCAGACAGATAATTATTTTTCTATTGACTCCAGGGCCAATATGGGAAGGGACATTACAAGATCAGACCTTGTAGAGCGACTAAACAGTTTAAAAGTATTTCATTTATCTACTCTTTCACGTCCTTCTCTTATCCAAATTGGAATCATTGTGTTTGCATAAATACATGCGCATGATTGATTCTTTTAAGTGTTTAGTTGCTTACTTCAGTTATGTCATTCCTTTGCTGCAGGTTCCTCACGAGCTGCCCTTGCACTTGGAGGAGTTTATCCGCATTAAAACAGGCTTGCAGGTGTGTATAACCCTGGATTATCCGCTTTTAATAAATATTCTCAAATCCTCATTTATTTGGGCTCCATTCCTTATTTTTTACAAGTTTTGGTTAGAACTGATCATCGTCCTTTTCTTTAAGCAGAGCGTTGTGCAGGCTGGCTTACTCAAAGAAGGCATCTGTTCTGTTCAAGACGAGAGTGCAGGTCAGTTTTTGATTCATAATTATTTGGACTGCTCCTGAGAAAATAATAGGCATTACTTCTAAAATCTTCATGTAAAACAGCTACAACTTTATCCAAATTTTTTTTTTATATCTAAACCTCTCCGCATCTGGTGCTGCAGGACTAGTAGTCTCAGTGGTGAACCCTCAGCCAGGCGAGAGGATAATGGATGCATGTGCTGCTCCTGGAGGAAAGACTCTTTACATGGCATCTTGCTTGAAAGGCAAAGGTGATATTCCAAAAGCACAGTGTTCTTATATCTCACCATATATCGTACATCATTGTCAAATTATGCCATCTATGTTGAGTGTGTTTCTTACTATACTTGACTGGTTCCATCCTCAAACTGGCAAACTCGCATCTGTTATAGGTATGATATATGCAATGGATGTGAATGAAGGACGACTGAGAATTCTTGGGGAGACAGCAAAGTCTCACCAAGTTGATAGACTTATCACAACCATTCATTCTGATCTCCGTGTCTTCGCTGTAAGTTGACACTATTAGACTAAGTGAACTTTCCGAGTGTGTAAGCTACTTATACGCTTGTTTCCAACTCAATTGTGTTTTAGGGAACCAGTGAGGTACAGTATGATAAAGTACTGTTAGATGCGCCATGTTCTGGACTCGGTGTCCTCTCCAAGGTTAACATGAGCAGTTTTATCCAACTGTTTTCGCTAGTTGAATTGCTTACCTAATCTGATTGACATGTTCCCTTTTCTGTGTGTTTTGTAGAGAGCGGATTTGCGTTGGAACCGTAAACTTGAAGACATGGAAGAACTCACCAAATTGCAGGATGAGCTTCTGGATTCTGCCTCCAAGTATGCACTATGTACCTACATTTTGATCAGTCACTCCCTAATTACGCAACCTATCTGATACTTTTCTTTGTTACCTGAATAAAACTTGTAAAGACTGGTGAAGCAGGGTGGGTTCTTAATATACAGTACTTGCTCTATAGACCCGGAAGAAAACGAAGAAAGAGTCGAAGCATTTCTCCAAAGACATCCTGTAAGAATCTTCATAGTCCATGTGCTTTTACTGAGGTGCTGATATTAACAAGTAGTCTTTGTTTTCACAGGAGTTTTCCATAGATCCAGTAGATAGATATGTACCGTCGAGTTTTGTAACTTCACAAGGCTTCTTTTTATCCAACCCAGTGAAACACTCCTTGGATGGAGCATTTGCAGCTCGTCTGGTTCGAGAATGATTCTATAAGCTTAAGCAAAAGCAAAGCTTCTTTTCTCAGCCTCCACAAATTCTCAAGATCACCTTGATGAAAGAGCGAGTTTGCATCTTACTTCAGTTTTATCACAGAGCTGTAAACTAGTATAGCTAACATAGTTTGGCCGACCTATGTTGTGATAAATTCGAAAATCCAGACAAAATTATATTGAGTTTGAAATATTTTCTCCATCGTTACTTTATCTTGTACGATTTACTATTTACAGTATGTCAGAAAATGTTACACTCTTTGAGTTTTACGACAATTTCACCATTTTATTGTAAATAAACTAATACATAAAAATAAATAAAGTTAGAAAACTATCCTTAAAACAGTAAAAAAAACTCGAACGTAAAAATCACCAAAACCAATTCTTTTTAGAAAGTTTGTAAAATAATAAAGAATAAATTGCATCCTAGAGCTATTTTAAAACTCATTATTCCACTCTAACACATATTCATACTTCTTTTCACTTTGAAACACAATCCAATGTGATA
>OVAU01000062.1:0-31377 GCA_900406315.1 Biscutella laevigata subsp. laevigata | reverse complement strand
TTATTAAATGGCTATTTGCAATGAATGATGAGAGGTCTATGTTTTTCTTAAAATGGTTGTTGAGTATAGCCCTTTTGCCTTCTTTACCACTCATTAGTATTTCTCCTATTGAAGATAATGAATAATGGCTTAAACGTATAGCGACTTCTGTTACTAGATCGGTGGGTATTTGCCGTTGATGTTTTGATTTCTGGTCAGTTTTAAATATGTGTTAAACTTATTGCATATATAATTAAGTAATTATAAGGAGTGTTCAAATTCTTAGAAACCCTTAAGTGAGATTTAAAATTACCTCATTGTGTCGAATTATGTTCTGTATGTTATTCATTTCGTCGCTTTTGATTTTTGTTCCTCGATCATGTCGTAGGTTTTTTCTATGACAGTAGTATAATTATTGTTTACAATTTTTTATTTATAACCGTTGCGTCAACGGTTATTAGTAATCTGTTAACTGCCTGGATTTGTCCTGTGTTGTCAAACAAAGACTTCGACGGTTTACAATTTATGGTTAGATTTCAGAAGTTGTTTTCAATTAATATCTTAATATTGTGTCATCTGTTTATGTTCACTGCAACCTTGTTTGGTATCAATCGTCGCCTGTTTGTTAATTTGATCATTAAATTATAACAATCTTAACCGTTTGTTTAGTATAACTGATTGATCGCAATGTTTCATAAGGTTTATTGATCGCTATCGTCAGAGTGTTGTTGTTGGTAACATCATTATGTTTAAAAGTTTTGAAGTATGGAGAGTTGAGAGCCTATACAAAATTTCAGATCATGTTTTTACTATTCGGTTGAATGATAAATCAATTGTCGAAGAACTCACAGATTCAACAAACTCCATAAAATTGGAATGTTTTAGTTTTGCTGATTACGAGAAATTTATGGAACTTGATGATACCAATCTTAAATATAATGGTAATGCATATTATTTTTATTATATTACTTTATTTCTTTATATAAATATTGATAATGGAAGCGTTGTAGTCTTATTTTTTGTTGCAGACGTTATTGGGGTTATTATCGATGAAGTCATTTCGGATCACTTGTCAGAGAAATCAAAAGTCATGTTGGATCTCCTTATGGAAGGGTAACCTTTTAATTATTTTGATTTTTCAATATTTCATTGATGAATATATACATGTGATATTCATCATTCAATTCTTAATGACAGTGGTAGTAAAGTGCGAGTAACTCTTTGGGAAGAGAAAATGGGTAACTATACGGAGCGTAAAAAAAGAAAAGATCCTCGTGGGGAGATTGTGATAATTACAAGTGTTAGCCCCAAATTGTATTCGGGTACGTTAGTTTTTTCCTTAGTACACATATATGAAGTGTCCTAAGATATTACAATTATTGTTAAAATCGATGGATCGACGAGAAGTATTGTATTGAATTAATTGTTTTTTATTTTTCTGAATATAGGTTATCTCTAGAACAGTACTAACGCTACCTATGTTTATTTTGAAGATCCTATTGGAAGTATTTCAGATTTTTAAAAAAGGTAATTAAATCAACTATTAGTTTCAAAGTTTAAATATAATAATGGTCCTTTTTTCAGGATACTGCCTAATCTTGTGTTGCAATCATCGAATAATGCTTCATCATCAACAAACGAAGTTATAATTGTATAAATAGTTGATATCTATAACCACATAACGGGAGATATTATTGAGGTTGGTTAATGTATGTTACATTGTTTATTTAATCCTACAATTACGGATAACAAAGACTATAATACAGGACAGAGAATTTTCCTGTCGCGGCGAGATTATTGGCGTTGGTGAATGCAGTGGTTGGAGTTATGTGTCATGCAGCCATTGTTCTAGAAAGTTATTTAAAAGTGATGGTAAGCTGGTATGTAACAATTGTACCAAATCAAATGTCATCGGTATCTTAAGGTATAATAATAATTAATTATTTAATTGGTAACTCCTGCTGATATGATTTTTCACGTGTATTAGTTAATCGTTTGTTATAGGTTTCGTTTGGAAGTTGTTGTACGAGACGAATCTGAAACTGCATTATTCGTTATTTTTTACAAGGACTTAACCAAGTTGTTAAACAGTACTGCAAGCGAGATCCTTCAAATTTGTGTAAGATATGATTATATTATAATAGACATAATATTGTTAATATTATTATTACCATTATTTTACTAATTCAATTCTATATGTGACCGATTAACACAAAATTGATTATAGGAAGGGAAATTTCAGAATTCATCAGATGAGACAGTTACAACATATTTGTCGGAGTTGCTTGTTGGTAAATTCTTTAGTTTTAATCTTAAAGTCACATCATTTAATTTCAAATCAACCAGAGTTGGATTTACTGTTACGAAGGTCATTGGTGAACCATTGGATTCGGTTAAGGTACATTGTCGGTCGTGTATTTAATATGGATGGCTTTAATCCTAAGTGTAATACTAATATATTATATCACAACTTAATGAAGCGGACTCAACGTCTATGGTTGATGGCCCTAACGAAAATCGCTCGGAACATGAGAACCTAATTAGCAAAGGCAATTTTGAACACGCAATCACAATCCAGGTAATTATCATATAAAGTGCTCAATAATGGTTCTTACTGTCATTAAAATGATTTATCATAGGACAAAGTTGTTACCAAGTCCGCTAAGAATGTTGAATGTGGTATATTGAAAAAAAATGATGATGTGTCTACCAAAGCGAAGGATCATGTCAAAGTGGATAACAACTTCATGGTATAGTGTAGCACATGTTTAATAATTTCATTAATTTTGTTTATGTTAGCCAAATGTTAACCTTAGGTCATCTAAGAAATTTGATTGTGGAAAAGTTGAGGACAATGATCCAGATGTTTCTACCGTTAAGAAAGTTAATGTCGGACGTAAAATGGTAAAGAATGGACAAGAGAAAGCGCCGCAATCCAATAAAAGAAGATTGAGGAAAAAAGTTAATAAGATAATCGAGAGCGATGTCCCTCTTGATGATATCGATGATGTCTCTCGGGTGTTTAAAAGGGCTCGAAGGAACAATAAAAATATAATTAGTGATGATTTTATTAGTTTTTAAATATTAGTATTTTTAAATATTAGTATGTTAATGAATAATTTTACGTTAGATGGTCTAGATTGATGTAATGTGTTAACGTCGTTGTGCAGTTAACATTGTATTAAAGTACTATAAATTCTTTTGATAACTATAATTCACTTATTTCCTCTACTTGAAATTCTAAAAAGGCAATGTTGGATCTTTAAAGTACCAGAATTTTTTTTTATATCATCACAATTGCATTAATCGTTTCCAAATCACCATTCTAACAATTAATGTTATATACTTCAATCACCATTGTCTTGTTTACGGTTTTTGACTGTTTGTATTACTATTTTTTAATTTTACGAATTCTCTTTTGTACGACTATTAAATGTTTATGCAGATTTGCATTATATCAATGAGGTAAACGTTGGTCAGATTGTATAAAGATTAGTTTAATTGGCATGCTTGGAAATCTACTTCATGTGTCAGTTGCAGGTTTATACTTTTCATGATAGTTGATCTAAAATATTTATCACATTATCTAATGTTGGTTAGATTGATTTAATTAATTTGTTCGACGTCTAAGTCGAGGTAAACTAAACTATTGCGCAAGTTCAATAGGAATGATATATCACGATGTGGATATTAACGATTTAATTTAGTTCTAATAATTTGGATGCATATATAACAGGTCGACGTTATGATTATCATAGTGTTGTTTAATTATGTTAATTAAATCTTAATCGGGCTTGATGTGCTGTCGTTATGTTAATCTGAAATGAAATTTGTTATTTATGCTTAACATATTAAGCAATCGTTTATATATTAGTTTATTTTGTGTTTGACGTAGTATTTTATGCATAATTATTATAAATCAATTCAACCTTTTTAATTTTACGGTTACTATAGAAGTTTAAAACAATTATCTAATGTTAGTTTTTGTCAATCGCGTCTTTTCAATCAACTCTATCACGTTGTTTACAGCAAGTTTAAATAGTCTTAATTCGTTACAGTTTACAACCCACCAAGTGAAACATCTTCATTGATTACGGGTATTCGTGCAATCTTAGTGTTTCCTTTTTCTTATTCACAAGTTAACATTCAACGTTTATGTATTAAGGTTTATAGCTTTTGTTTATATTTGTTTTAGAGTTTCCATGGATAATTTGGGAGTCACATTTCATATAGTTCCACGTTATTCGGTCGATGTTGGATATGGAGGATTTGTGTTTGTTACGGTGAAGATCTTTCGTAATTTCACGCCATACCCAACAGTGGAAATTTTTTGTATTGGACGTAACGATTTAATGTTTGCAAGCGTGTCATGGCCAAAAGATCGGCTATTTCAGTATCTACTTAATAACGGTGTCAGCGACGGTAACGCTTGTGAGGTTCTTAATTGTCTTATTCGAACGGCATATGAATTCTCGGGGGCGCTTGATTTTATTTCATTAAACAACATAGACATACTATTGTATCTTCATATAAGCGATATGATCGTGCCCATGACTATCGGACAAGCTATTCAAGAGTCGTTTGAAATGTCCACAAAGTCATTAAAACCTGCTGGACTTGATGCGATTATGTCATTGACGTCAACAATTGTGGAATCTAAAGGAAACGAAGGCGTTATCGATGTAAGTTGTACTATATGTTTAGATAAGTTTAAAGTTGGTGGAGTTATTATTTCTTTGCCCTGCAATCACATTTTTTGTGATAATTGTATTAAAAGTTGGTTACGAATAAATGGTATGTGTCCGTTATGTCATTTCAGCGTTTAATGTATTAGTAGTGCTTGTTGTCTGTCTTTATTTAGATATCAGATTGTAATTGTCTTTGTAAAAAATTGAGATTTGTCCATTACATTGATTACATAATTAACATTGGTATCGAACTTGAAGATTTACATATATAATTCCTATTTTTAACGTCTTATTTTAGCCGGAGTTAATTGTCTTTTACATCAAATAAGTGCTTATGATTAGTTATTAATGCAATATTTACTATTTAATATGATTTTTAAATATAATCCTAGAGCTAATTATACTTGTCGTTGTTATTTAACAGAAGGATATGTGTAATATGATTTTCATTGTCCGCACGGCCCCTAAATCTGTCTAATTAAATCACTTCTCACCTACATACTTTGAATGATGATTATGCTAATATTAGTTGGGGCTAGAAGCATAAATACCAACGTTAATGTCTTAGTTTGACAGAGAACGAAAACTCAATCCCAAAATTACATGCTAGCTATTGAAAGAAGACATGTTGGGGATATCGTTTTGAGTTTGAAGAAGTCCCTTCTGGTAGAAGGTGTTGTTGGCCCTAACAAGGTCAATTCTTCGAGGATTAATGAATTCTGTGCAAAGTATTTTGCAGCTTTCTTCTCAACATCACCATAAAGAGAGCATTTAATTCTTACAATTTCCAGTGAGATCTGAAGACATTGAGGCACCAGTAATAGGGTTACTCGATCACAACATCCTATCATTAACAGTTCCTATAATAACCAAGTCAAATTCATATCAACTATAAGTTAGAGATAATATTCTATCATATGTGGAAGAGGACTCACCAGTTTTAGGTTTTTCAAATTTGGACAACCCTGAAGGAACGCTGGCATGTAGTATAATGCGCAATAGTAGAGCTGGATCTCCAGACAAGACAGTTTGCTTAATTGTGGAGATAGACCTATCTCCTTAATTAACTATTAATACAAAATAGAATTTGTGACCAATTTGCTCATTGTAATAGTAATTAAAGTATATAATTTACCTCGAAAGTACTCCATGATATGTTCATATCTCTTACGCAGGAAATGGCGTCCAACAAATTACGAGCAATTTCTTCCCCATGAACATAGAATGCGCCGAGTAACTCCACCTTGATTAGGGATTCGGCGCTGCTCACAGTTTTATAGAAAGATGTATCTTCTTCAATCTGAAGATACTCGAGTTTAGGAACATCAATGATAACACTGGAATTCTCTTCATCAAACATTTCATCATCCTCTTTTTAGCAAGTCAAGACACACGCTCAATCTTCTTAACGATTTTGACTTTCTATGTAAATCTTTAGCATTATCATCCGCACATCTTGCAATGCACAAATCTTCAAGCAGAGGACAAGATGAAATTAGTGTCTTTAGAAGTGATTCATTTGCGTAGATAATCGCTCTCAATTTCATAGTCTTCAGTGACTCAAGTTTACAACTGATTTCCACACCAGGCAAACAAACACGACTAAGGCTTAAATGAACAAGCTTTTCACAGGTGTATAATTTCACTGACACCAATTCTAAATGTTCAAACTTTACATGTGATAACCTGATTATTAAAGACTCCAGCTTTGGTGTCGCAACAAACTCTACCCAACGGTTAACACAACAAGAAATTTCCGTTTTGTGTTTGCTATTAGACATGTGGAGTTTGTGCAATCCTGTGCCTTGATCTTTAGCTATATATATTAATCTCTCCGTGAAATTCTTAAACGAATCGTCATCATGAAAATCCGCTACGTCCAAATCTAGAGCTGATGATAATATCCAGCAATATTTCCATCTTTTCGACAACACACAAGTTCTTACTGCTTCTTTTGTTGTGAGGAACAGTAATATCTGATAAACCAAACTATCTAGTAGTTTGCTTATCATATTTTCATTTGTCATCATCAACCAGCCTACCTCAGTAACAAGTTAAGGGAAATGAAAATCAAGTGACTGCAAATACCTGGAACTATCAAATTTGGAATCAAAGTTAAATTACCAGGTCGATCTTGAATTCCAAGCGACGCTTTTAGTCTTAGCGCTTCGGAAGTTTTGCCGTCACGATGCATTTCGGAAAGTGTTTAAAGGTGAGAGAGACGAGTAATGAATGAGCATTGACGGAGTTAACTATTTGTTAAAGAATCGTCTTTGTCCAATTTTTATGAAGAACGAAAATCATAAATGTACAATTACGACAATACCCTTGGAAGAAACACGATTATTTTGGTCTTGCTTTAATTTGATAACTATGTTAATATCTCAATATTATGCAACTGGTCGATTATTAGTTTCCAATATCAAATACATATTGCTTTATTAGTCTATATCGGTTTACATTTCCTTCTATGCTCTAGATAATTTTTGTCACTTTAAAAAATATAAAATATATTAAACTTAGTTTTTTAGAAAGTTAGATAATTATCATGAAAGTTAAAAAATATAAAACTTTTATTTAATTATCTGTAATACCATATTAAAAACAGAAGTTATAAACGGTTATGCTTAAAATTCTTTCAGAATAAGAAGAGCGTGTTAACGGATACTGCATTTTTGAATTGTTATATATACAGTGATTGTAACTGTTAACAATACACCCAAAAAACACAAAACATAATTCATTGTGAGGCACAAGTATTTGGGTGAGTGTTTATTATATATGTATTTTGATTAGTTCTATGATTGAGAGGGATAGTTCCAACTGGGTTTAAATATCGGATGATTTAATTAAGTTTTCCTTTCATGTTGTGTAGGATTATCAATTGCAATGGATGATGTCATCACGACATTCAATATAATCCCACGCTCAACGCTCGGTGATGGTTCTGGAGGATTTGTGTTAGTGCGTTTAAAGATCTTTCATAATTTCACCACATACCCAAGTTTAAAAACCTATCTATTTGAAGCCAATGAGTTTATTTACTCAAGTGGATCTTCGAGGAAGGATGCGTTTTACACATCGTTACTTAATGAGGGTGTTCGTGTTGAAGATGCAGTTGACGTACTTAACAATCTTATATGAATGACGTATGATTTTTCGTCTATGCTAGGTTTTATCTTTCGTAATTTAACGCTTAACTTGTCGCTACATGTAAGCGAAGTAGTAAACTCTATTGGTGATGAACAAGTGTTCCTGGAATCTTTTGAGACAACACCGAGTTCTCAATCTCCAGCAGAAGAAGCGTCAATAGAAGCATTGGAGACATCTCTTGTGAATGTAGATAAAGGGGAATCAGACACTGCTATTATTTGCACAATATGTCTTGATGAAGTTCAAATCGGGGAAGTAATAATAAAGTTACCGTGTGATCATCGATATTGTGGTAACTGCATTAATCGTTGGCTGAGAATTAATGGCGTATGCCCTCTCTGCCGATATAAGTTATAAGATTATTGAACATGTTAGTTAATTATTCTTTTCTAATTGTTATTTGACTTAACTTTATTAGGGTTTATAAATAGATTTTTAATAACAATAATATTCATATGTCTTTGTATGAACACCACAAGATTTGGGTCGTTTCTTTTCGCTAAACACGGTTCATTAAGTCTTACTCATCTATTGTAACATTCCATTGTTTGGTGTTTATAAATTTACTTTATTTCTAATATACGGAAGAAAATTAATGATTGAATTGTCATTGAGAATGTACCATGAATATAAGTTGCTTCATACTTTTTTCTAGGGAGTTTAAATTTGTAGTTTAATCACTACGTAGATGTTAATAATTGTGACAATTTTATATCATGCATAACAAAAGGTTATTTTCTCATAGTGTAACTTATATTTTATCTCAAAAAATTCATGACTTCCAGTTATATAATCGATTACTTCAGTGTATAATGTTTATATAAAATTTTTCTAAAGTAATGATGATGAAACTATTAATCAATCGCCAACGATTGCTTAATATCACATTTTTTAGGACGGAACTAAACAGTGAATAAAGAAGAAAAATATAAATTCTACTACACATTTGAACGGTTAACAAGGAAGTAAGAATACTATAAAGTGAAGGTTAACTCATTAATCTATTTAAATGAAATGACCAAGTTGATGTGATTACGCAAATAATCATGACATATCTACAACATAGCTTTTCATATGGCATAAGTTAAAGTAGATGTCACGTCACGTTTGAGTACATTAAGAGCTACGTCGGTCAGAAATCACATCTCCCGCTTTCGTTTAAATTGAATAATGACGTGTGTTTTGTAATCTGATAAAATTCCACTGTAAAATATGTTTGTATAAGTTACAATAGACTTATAAGTGTGGATTTTAGAAAAGTATAAATCCTAGGTTGTACTAACGTTTTTACTTTTTATTTTATAATAATATATACAGTTTAACATATTTAAATATAAAAACTTAATTATTTTACCAAAAATGGCCTTTTATTAATGTTTAGTTAATTAATTCCGTCACTACTTTCGTGGTTTCGTCTTTTTTATATAAATATAAGATTCTTGGAACTCATTCATTAGAAACTTACTCTCTCACTTATGGCAGACAAAAGATGAACCGAATCGTCGTCTTCCAAACTCCCAGTAACAGCATCGTCAAGGTTAGAAAACTCTTCCTATAATTATTGTTTATCTGAGTTTAGTAGTAGAAACGATTGATTTGATTTAGGTAGGTTATTTAAAATGATGCGCTGTGTTGCTAGGATACCTGTCATGCCTAAGCCTCTTCCAAACGAGGTTTTGACGACCATAGCATTGAAGATGTGTAAAAACGATCTATCGTCTGCCCGTTACTTCTTGGTTGGCAAGAATAGCTCGGAGATTATTTTGAACAATTATTTCCGGAAAAGTGTCGACCTTTCCGCATTTCTAGCTAACCCTGGATTATGTGATCAATCTGTGTTTTTTTGGTAGTTGTTTTAATGCTAACAATCCTCAAGCGTTATATCTGATGGGTTTGGAGTATGTATTTGTATATGGAGAAATAGAGTATGAAATGTCCGTTCTTGAGCGTTCGACCGATGAAAGAGCAAAAATATTAATGGCCCTCACTTTCACTTGCATGGGTAATCCATTGAGCGGATTAAACATTTTAAACGATCATTTTCAAACTTGGAGTTCAAATATTGACGATCTTCATGATAAAGCTCAGGATATCGAACTTACTGTGATAAAGTTCACTCATGATCGTCACGGTTCGTTCTTAGATTCATGGGATTGCTCATTACCCGTGTGCAACTACCAACACAAGAGGTATGTTTGCGCAGAGTGTTTCCTGTATAAGCACTCCCTAATTCTCAAAAACTTATGTTAAAGTATTGTTGTCTGATGTATATTTTAGTTATTATATGGATATAAAACTTTATTATGTAAGTTTGTTTGATGTTATGAATGCAATTACTGCTTACAAAGCATTCAAATTATAATTTTATTATCGATTTATTATAGTGGGATATATTACTTTCACCTAACATTAAAGTTTTAATAGGCTAATAGACTTAAAATTACGTTCTAGAGTAGTTCAAAATGACGTTACAAATGGATCATTGAATGTAGCTATTAATCTCAAATACTACTGTAGTATAATAATTTTAAAAAATTTACATGTATAGTGCGGTTATCGTATAGCGATTGGTTATCATATATGCAATTGGTTACGAACAGGTGTGACTTTTATAACTTGATGTACCCTTTCAACTCTATATATACAACAACTTTTTAGTTTCGCTAAAGTGTTCAGACTATAACGCTCGACGATATCATAACTTGGCGCTTATGATTGAGAGTATTCATATGTATCTATAATATCTGACTCGTTTACATATCTTTGTGTTTGGAATCTTTCCCTTGATGTCTTTAAATCACAATATTACTACTTTTAAAATAAGTTCGGGTCACCCACTCGGTGTTGGTAAGGATGGATACTTAGAAGTCAACACGATGATATACCGTAACTTCCCTACTACATCAAGTTTGAAATTGTTTACTTTTGAATATACTTCATTTGTTTTCGATGCGTGGTCATTCGCAAAGGACGAATTATATAAGTACTTACAAATAGAGGGTGTAAGCGTTTATGATTCGTTTCTTGTCATAAATAGTCTAATTCATGAAGCGATTAACAATTTGGTCATCACAAGTCAATCATTATGGAGCAATATATCTTTGGAGTTATTTCTACATATAAGTGAAAACATACTTATCTCAGCCGAGGAATCGACCAAATGCGGTGGTTTTAACTTCAATCATGGATCAAAGAAAGTGGAGTGTGTTTATGTCCAATATGTTTGGAAGATGTTTATTTAAAGGAAAACATTATTACTCTGCCATGTTATCACAAATTTTGTATAAATTGTATAAATCGTTGGTTAGGTATTAGATTGTCGTTTTGAAATCAAAACTTATGAATAATATATTAAGTTAATGCATTATCATTGTCATTAGTTAATTAGGTTAGCTTTAACAATATTAGTTATATGTACCAATTCTTAAGACTTAATTTGTCGATCTTGGGTTTAAAGAAATTATAGCCGTCCTGTTATATATAATGTCGAGCCATAATGAACTAATTTTACAAGTTAAGCGGGTATGGTAACTTTTAAATGTTACGAGTTTGGTTTGTATCAAACTCATTAATAATTAGAGGTTTATAAAGTATTTATATACAGTTCATTAATATTGATTTGAGTTATTTTACGTTCTGGTTTGAGGACTTATTTATGTGATTATTAATATACTTTTTATCACATCAAGGGACGGTTCATTTGGCTAGAATAAATAATTCTGGTCATAAGTGATTATATTAACGACAATTTGCAGTTTAATCATTATTACTTACCGATATCGACTTTTCTATTATTATGTTAAGCTAATGTTTTTTGGACATCTTGTCTGAATTTAATATTCGTTTTCCATCTTATTAGACACCACTTGGTGTCAATTTGTTAAGTAATAATAAGTTCTCGATTGTATTAGAGCTGGATCTAGGAACTTAATTTTAGATTCACACAACTGAGTGTTAATTACTCATTAAAATTAAATATTTTATTTTTCACTTTTCTGTATTTTAGGTATTCATTATTAATTCATGTGGTTTGATGCCGCGCATAAATTAGAATCACTGCTTACTTTATTTTACGCCCCTATCTTTCCTTAAGCGTTGAGCAGCAACGATTCAAGTACTACTAGATTCATCACAATCATTATTGAAAAAATTTATCATAGTTAGTATGTCGCTTAGAATTTTTTCTCTCGCTAATATTCCGGATGAACTACTAGAAGAGATTACTGTCCGCGTAGCGAAATCAAGCGTCAAAGATGCCGCCTCTCTTGGCATGGTGTCATGAGCGTTTATAAGGCACTGGAACGCAGATATGGTAAGAAAGGAGAGTAACTTTGAATCATTAGTTTTTGTTCCATATGTAGGTGACAATGGAATGATTCGGAGTTTGGCTGTCGTCATGTCGAGATTTTGTCAAGCTGGGAACGCCGGTGCATTATTCAGGGAGGGACTCACTTCTTTATTGGACAACAGAAGAAGGGGAAGGGAAGAAGTGGGGTTAGCACAATCAAAAGCGGATGCAGAAAAAGAACATATGCAAGCAAAGTTTTTATACGGTATGATTCTTGTCTGTACGGATGTTGATAGCTGTGATGAAGGTTTCAACATTTTGTCGACCTTAATGGAACCAACGTTGCTAGAGTCAATGCGGCGCATGGCATATTTGAGGGAAGATCTAAATGTTAATTATTTAGCGAAGTTAGAGGGAGGAAAAACAAACGCCATTGAAATCTTGGTGGAGTATCTTGGTGATTGCGACTGTCAAGATCCAGACGGTAATCGGACATATATGGACAACGCTTTTGGATGGCCTTTCCGGACAGTGGCATTCGACCCTCCTCATCCTCCGATGTGCGAGAAATGTTTCTGGGGGCTTGAAACCAATATATTATTTCATACCCTTTATGCACCTTATATCCATCCTATGTATTAGTAACTCAATATAGTTATAAAGTTGTTGTTATCTATATTAGTAGTGTGTTACATTTAGGGTAAAACGCTGTAATATAGTGTTGGCTAATAATATAATAGAGTAATTTGTCTAACTAATATTTTTATTTATGTAAAATTACATATGATTATATAGATTTCTCGTCTTTAATTTAAAATTTAGCACTTATTTAGTGTATTATAATATTAGTTGTTAGGTTAATTGTCATCTGCAACTCCACCTTCAATTGTGATTCAGTGAACTTTTTAATAGTTAAATAATTTTTTCATGTTTAGCCTTAAATTAGTAGTACACGAAGACCTTCGTGTACTAAGCCGTATAACTGATGAAGAAAAAAGTTGAAAGTTGAATCATGTAGTTGCTAATTTATACAATATCGATAATTCCACAATGTTTAATATTAGCGCTCTAAATTACCATTTTAAATACATTACTCTGATGTTATTTTATCTGTCAATTTCCGTTGGCAAATAATATGGAATGAATTATGTCTCTAGAATTTGTTATGGCGTTAATACAATATATAGCGAAAGAAAATAAATGACATAGTCTTAAACTTCCAACTATTAGGCATAAATTTTATTGTATGTATCAATTTTATCTAACCTTTATTAAGACTTACAAGAGGTGTAGTTAGTATTTGTTTCAGACTTGTTTATTTATATTATAATAAACGTAATGATTATCCTCAAACGATCTTAGCATGCTACTGTGCTGAGCACGTAGAAATTGTTAGTAATAAATAGCTTATATCATGCTTACGCAACTGGTTTATGATTTGACATATATCATGAAATTTTATTTATTTATTATGTATTGTCTAAATGATTTGCAGTCATTAAGATTACCTGTAAATTACATATTGAAGATAACTTTTGTATATAAGTAACCTATTAACAATAATTGGTTATGTTAATATTAATATTTGTAATTAATAACCGCTCTTAGTTGTGTTGTAAAGTTTCATTTGAGAATAAATTTGGTTGCAATCATATCTTAAAAATTATCCACTATATTACATAAATTTCTAATCAGCGTGTGGTAATGTTAAAACAAGGGTGTTAAATCTAATTTCATCAGTCATGATTAGGACGCACGAAAAAGTTACAAAGCTGCAGCCTAAGATTATAGCGTCAGATCGAGGTAATTGAGAAACGTTTCCGTATCATACTATTGATATGCTGGCGAAAACTAATAATTTCAAATATCATTTTTATAGTTTTTATTAATTTTACATATATGACAACACGTTTTTTGTTCCATCTTTAATTTCATATTGTATTCCTATCACTTTTATAAAGTCAAAGAGTTTATGATATTTTACATCAATTTATTAGAAATTATATTAAGTTGAGGTTAGTGTTCGTATATCGGTTTTTAAATTTATCGCTTAACGTTCAATGAGTTTTGTATAGTTTCTATAGTCGTAATCAATAATTCTGTGAATTAGTTGCTCTTTTTTTGTGTCAATCGCGATTGAGTAAATTGCCAGTAATTTGGTCGGTTGGTTTTACTATTTAATTTTATTCTATGAGGTTATGTTTTCGATAAATATTTATTATTAATGCTTGTTAGGCATAAAAGCGTCGGTAATTATTATATAAAACATTATTACCAATCATAGTGTGTGATCATCTTTATTTAAGGAACTCTTATAATATGTAGAAGTATGAAACCTATTTAAAATTTAATTGTCTAATATATAATATTGATTTCATTGATTAACGTCTTTATTTGTTATGAGAGATCTAAATACTAGAAGTTGTAAAATGAAAGAGTTAATATTAAAGTATGGCAATTGAAAGGAAGTTTTATTGACTCGATTTCGTTAAAGGTCGCAATTTACGGATGAAAGCGGTTATGTCTCTTGCTATTCCATAACGCGTCGTTTTAATTGATATATATACTGTCGCCTTCTCCAATACCTCCCACTTCCAATTACCAGCAGTTCTGATATTTAGAGCCACGATTGCCTGCTTTGATAGGTAACTGCTCACTATTATTTACTAATCGTAATAAAATTAGGGTTCTTGCTTGTTTTCTTTGAAATATTCGGGAAATGTGCGGTGAAAGGAATTTGGGATTTTTACTGATGAAAGCTGTAGACTAACATATTGCAACTTTGAATGATTATACGGTGTTCGTTTTCATTTAACTCTTCGTTGTTTTTCAAAGTGCTTATCTCTAACTCCCAATGTTGATATCAGGACATATGAATCCACGAAGTCCCCAGATGAACAAGGAGAAAGAATCAATCCCTGGTAGCGGTAATTCACGTGAGAACGAAAGGACCAATGTCACTTCGGGGAGTAAGCGTCCTTTCTTTCATGATGAAAGTTCCAGTGGAGAAGTTAGCGCGTACCCTTTTGCTCCTCAACCATATGTTGATGTCATTGAGTCTCTACCTGAGGATAGTGACAGTTCTGATGAATCGTCGAGTGATGAAGACTCTATCGCTACTCGTCATGCTAAAAGAAGGGCAAGTTCTGCGCATTATATTAAGATCTTCCTTGAGAAATTTGATAATTTATCATCAGAGCAGATAAGTGAACCACTGTGCATATGGGAGTGTCCAATTTGTTATGCTGGTCGTGGTGATATTAGGAAGTTTAAACTTCCCTCATTGCTATCTCATTTGAAAACGTATTTAACAAAACGAGTGTCCATTCATAGACGATTGGCTAAAAGAGTGGAAGAAGTGGTCAGGGTAAAAGGACTAGCAGGTATGTCAAAAACACAAGCGTACAAGCTTTGGATGGGGTTTAGTAATGACTTGGATCATCAAATAGTTTGGCCACCGATGGTGATAGTTGTGAATACTCGATTGGATTTGAAAGACACTTCTAATAAGGTAATTAATGTTTGGTCGTTTTTCTTTAATGATTATTACTTGCTAGACTAAAATTGAGACTAATTAAGCAATTTTGTTTAGTGGCTTGGCATGGGCAATCCAGAGTTGCTATCAAACTATGAAGAATACCATGTTGTTAAAGCCTGTCATTCGTATGGACCAGAAGGACATCGAGGTATAAGTGTTCTAATTTTTGAGGATAAACAGTCCGGTTATTTTGCTGCAGAAAGTTTGCACCATAGATTTGCGAGGTCAAAGCTAGATAGAAGCGTATGGTCAAGTGGACGTTGTAAATTTGTTAGGGGTTTGCGTCAACTTCACGACTATCTAGCGACCAATGAAGACATGCTTGACTTTAATAGACACAGTCAAGGTAAATTCTTATAATCACATTAACTTTAATATATACCAATATTGGTAACTAAAATTTTTTTTTATGAATTGGTTTAATAGGCAATAATGTTATCAAGTTTGAAGTTAAATCATACAAGGACATGGTTGTGAATAAGCCCGTACGAGCTTGGTTGGAGTCAGCTTCGACTAATTGATGGTCCACAGTTAATTTTTATGTATTAGCTCATGACGGTTGCATTGTTAAGACTTATATTTATATGCATGTTTCGTGTTCACGTATGTTGATGTTTTTGAACATTTACGTTGTAAGGATGTTTAGTATTTCCATTAGATTTGTAATGTTAATTTCTATCCTCTCCTTAATTGCATTTTAACTTCAAAGATTTTTATATATTAATATTATATAATATGATTCACTAATTAATAACACAATCTAATTTAATCCCTAGGATTTTATTAAAGTATTCAGATAAATAAGAGGTAATGTACCAAGTTCAATCACTAAATTTGTTGTATGAGTGTTCTGTGAAAATTCGATTTAGTGCGTAATTTGCCTGTCTTTTGCTCTCGTCGCTTGTTACTATCCTTACATCCTCATCATACCCGTTTGGTGTTGAAATGACCGATATTGTTCTCGGATCGGTAAACTCAACACCCGTTTACACTTGGAAACACTGTTGACCTATTTTGATTATTTAAACTACTCTAAGTTAAATTGATATAGCATAAGAGCGATATAATTTAATTTCACAATTAAATTTATGGTGAGTTTATTGATTTGTATATCCCCAAATTTTTTTGATCCAATCGAGCATTTAAGTTATTCCGACGGTTTTTGGCAAACTAAATACTAGGTTATAAACTGCCTAACCTGTGTATTGGCACTGTTCATGGTCGTGTTAACTAAAACATTGAATTCATATGATTTAAGGAAACTAAGCTCAACTTAAATCTTATAATTTAACCAACTACCATAAATAATGAACAAGCCAGTGTTGTACAGAATTACCGATTTATTATCTTACCAGAACGATAGGTATTTGTCTAATTCAACAATTTGATCAACTTAACACCTAATCCGACCATTTAAAAGAGAACAAACCTTAACTATTTTTCCCATAACGCGGCCAAATCATTATACTATTTGCTTTAATAACGGTAATACAATTGTTTCGTAAAAATTAAATAAACTTTACTCATGCTTATAAGGCAAATACTTAACGAATTGCATACTCAGTAACTGTGTTAGAGAATATTTACAGAGAGGTGATACATCAGTAAAAATAGTCACCATAGATTAAACGCTTATGATTCTTTAACACAATCATATAACTTATAAAATAAAATGTTATTACCCATAAATACAGTGGTTTGAGTTATTTTATTTACAAATCGAAATCTTATTAGGATATGAATATATAGTGAAAAGAGCACATAATTATAATATAATTTTGACATACGCTATAAGAAAAAAATGGAATAAACTATCAACTTGTTCTAAAATTTTAAAAATCGTTATTTTAGGCAGTGTTGGATCCTAATTGGGATCAACTATCTAGAATTAGCATTAGAAGCCGTTAAGCATTTTATAAAAGCCCAACAAGTTATGGAATTAAAAATAAAATGATTTTTTAAATTGATGCAAAATAAAAAGCGTACTTATGCTTGGTTAAGAAAGAAAATTGAAAACAAATTTCTCATCAAAACTTCCGATCTTCATGCCTCCTAGACGAATTAGAGACATCCAAGAGCTTGATTACGCAGTTCATCAAAAGCGGTCACTAACTTCGAAGAAACGATGTCCAATCTTTCTTAGTGATGACGAAACTTGTTTATCACCAAAACGGAAGATAGTTGGGAAGCGTGTAAAAAGTAAAGTGATGGTTGAAGATGCCATGGAATTTGGAACAAACGACCTTGGAGGTTACGATGAAGCAAATGTTGCAACAAATGAAGCAAAAATTGACAAAAAGGGGCAGGTGGCTGTCGAGTTTTTGAGTTTTAAGCAACGAGCAAAACAAAATCGTTTGGTACAGTTGGAAATTGATGAAATGTATCCTGAACTGAGAAGGCCAAAAAAGGATTCATATAACTCACGGTTCATGATGGCCGCCTCTGGTTCATTGTTCAATGTCGTCAAGGCAAGGAAATTTCTCGACCAAAAGCCAATAGGTAATCAAGATTTGAAAGAGGTCGAAAGTATCATCAATAATGCAGGTTTGATTAATACTGTGATGGATATAGAGCCTTACATTAAGCAAGTTGTTTGAGAATTTTACTGTAATTTGACTGTTGCCAAACTAAGAAAAGATAATGTGGAATTTGTGTTTGTTCGAGGCAGAATGTATGAGTTCTCTCCAGGGATTATCAATCAAATGTTTATTATAAACAGCCCGCCGCCTGAGAAGGTATCTGAGGTTTATGCAGACAAGATAGTTAATGAGTTGACCGCTATGTTGACTGGCGGGCGTAGATCTATCTG
This sequence comes from Biscutella laevigata subsp. laevigata, assembly GCA_900406315.1. Lineage (NCBI taxonomy): Eukaryota > Viridiplantae > Streptophyta > Magnoliopsida > Brassicales > Brassicaceae > Biscutella > Biscutella laevigata. The sequence goes on along the minus strand of OVAU01000062.1, from coordinate 12,922 downwards.
GAAAAACATTCAACATAGGCACCTAACTAAAATAATAGCGATCCTCTACAATCTTTGTTGCTCAAATTGGATGCCTACCATAAACGCAGCAGCAATAACTCAGATTCGGTCCAAATTTCTTTACATGATAACATTGAAGCATCCATTCAACTTTGGTCATTTGGTATATCAACTTATCAAGCAGGCTTCAGTTCATCATAACTACAATCTGGTATTCCCGAACCTTATATTTCAACTCTTGCAGTTTCAAAGATTAGTGAGTAGTTACAAGATAGATTTAAAATCTGCGAAAATAAAGAAAGTTAGAGGACATAAACAGTTTTGGGGTCTAGACGATGTTATCTTGCAACAAGAGCAAGCAACCCCGAAAATCATACCTAGAGCGTTCATAGAGATTGGTTACGAATCAGGGGATGACGCTAAAGCAGTGAACGACTTAGAGAGTGAAACTGGTCAAGGTTTTAGCGACGTTGGATTGATGTCGCGCGAAGTGACTAAAGTATTGGATTATACCGATAATCAGAAGATAGCTAACACTAATCCAAATAAAGGTTCAAGCAACATCAACTCGGTGGCCAGTGAAAGTGCTAACTGTTCACGTATGGTTATGATCAAACAACGAAACAGTCGTTTTCCCTTGCAGATGACCTGACTATACTTCAGGCAAAAATTCATGATCTTAATGATTTCTTTTTAAAGGTTCAAGAACGCGTTAGAATGGTTGAATATGCATAATCTGTCTTGGTAACAGAGTGACACGAGAGAAGCAATGACATACAGAGATGTTAAGCATTTTACTTTATGTTTATGAACTTGAGTGTAAAACAGTTATCTCTTCAGTTTTACATTGTTGATTGGAGTTTTAATGCGCATAATTGTGGTTTTTCTTGAAGTAACATAAACTTCCTAACATCGCTTAACATACCCAATTTAGAATCTTCCTTTAATATATATAATTTGATAGTCTTTGCTTATGATTATTTATAATATCAAGGAGATTAAATTGTCTCAGACTATCAATTATTGCATTTATAAAAAATAATCCATACAATTGATGTCAGTAGATGTGTATAGTTTATTGATTAAATTAAGTGGATTTAACATTTATTGTTTATAGCGGTTGTTGCTAATCGATTACTATGTAGTCTGATTCAATTTAATGCATATAAATTCACATATTAAAGTGTCCAAGTGTTAATATCATAATAATATATTCCCAGATTGGATTACAAAGTAGGTTTTTATTACGTCACTTCAATCGTGTAATTGAAGACCCCTCAATCACATTTATTCAAAATAATAAATTACCGATAACCGATCGTTGTGAAGGGTCGCATTGCTTCATTTCAATATATAATGTGATCTAACTAACCGATTACAGTTAAACGATTTCCCCTTCGTCTCTAAAACATTTTTTCGATATCGTTGTTTGAGTAACTTTCGCACCTTCGCAATCAATACACAAATAAGTTCAAAGTTTCCAGTGGGTTTTGTCAATTTCCTCAAATATGACTTCAACTTATATAAATAAGGGCATAGTCCGCGGATATCATAAAGCCTCAACGTCAGAGTGCGATCAAATGCGCAAAGGCATGGAAAAAGCACAACATGATGGGCCATCAACTCCTAATGATTGTTGTTTGAGAATCGGGATGGCTCCGCTTATTAAAACGAAAAGTGTCAAAGCAGTTCATTATGAAGGCGACTTCTTCAACGATAATGAAGTTGATTCTGCCGATAATGATCAGTTCAATTCAACCACGCCTATAAGAATAAGCAAAATTGGGTCTTTAGAAAGTGTACACATTTTTTTCAAAAATCTAAAGCGGTCGACAACGAGTCAGTTAAATGAACCCCGACGTTATTGGAATTGTCCACTTTGCTATGGCCACTTTAATGGTTCTACACGATTCAAACTTGAGCCCCTAATTGCACACATGAGGTCAACACTCACCGGGCGAATTAGCAGTCATAGATTTCTCGGACGACGCGTGGCGCAACTGTTACGGACGAAGGGAATAACTGTTGTAAATCGTGCGCATCCATCTGGAATGTGGAAACTTTTCGATGGAGTTATAGATCGTGAAATTATTTGGCCTCCGATGGTTATTATTTTGAACACCGTTCGGGGCAAGGCAAAAGATTCCAATCAGGTTACACTTTGAACATCTAATATTAAACTAGACTTAAGGTTTACTTTGTTAACTTAAGATAATGATAATTCTTATTCACTATATTTGCTATAGTGGCTTGGCATAGGAAACGAGGAACTGTTAAGTTACTTTAACGAATATCTTGTGTCTATGGCTAGACAATCATTTGGACCTTATGGTCATCGTGATATGAGTCTTTTAATTTTTTAGAGCAATAAAGGCGGCTATTATGGAGCGAAAAGTCTTCACGAAGAATTTATCAAACGCGGGTTGGATAGGGATGCTTGGTTAGATGGTCAATCAAAAATTTCGGGAATTTATCGCCAGTTTTATGGTTATCTAGCGAGGAAACAAGATTTGGATGAGTTCAACAAACACTGTCGAGGTTGGTTATTTTATATGCAATTCAATGAATTTTAGGTTAACGTATCGTAAAACATATTTATAATTTACTTTCAAATCGCAGGGAAGAATATGATCACGTTCGGTTTCAGATCATACAAGGAGGTGGTAGTTGATGGCAATTTAGAGTAAACGCTATGCAACGCAATACAATGTAACCGATGTTAACCATTACATTACACATTGTAGTTTTTAAAAATTAACATTGAACTACATTGTTTCATGTAATTTTTTATATTGTTATCTAATTTAAACGTTATTCATTATATCATTAATTTGTGGTTCGCAGAACAAGTTCTTATTTTAGTAATTTGTGATGAATCAGAAAAAAAAAGTACTTCAGATCATGGATTTAAACACATTTATTTGATTATAGATTAACTTGATCACTTTTATCAACATCATATTCGACGTTTTTTAAAGTTTGCAAAATATCGAAAAAAATAAACTTAATTCGACCGTATATATCTTCGTTAATAGACCTAATGTACCGCGCGGTACGCGCGGTTTGTGATCCTAGTATATATAATGTGACAACCAGTTTTGTTAATACCAAAACTTAAATTACAATAATCGGATCGGTTCACTAGCTTCAATATGATACCTAATATAATTTAAACTTATAATGAATTTATAAATTAATATTTTTAATAATTTAAATTTATAATGAATTTATAAATTAATAATTTCTCTAATTTCTCTAATTCATTCATATGTAAGTTAATAAATTTCAAAAAGTATTGGATTACCTGAACACGATTTATGATCGGTTTAAGTGTCATTTTTTGTGATAGTATTTTACTCAAATAAAACAAATTATTGATTAAAAATGGATAATCATGTAGTTTTAGTCGAAAATTGTAATCGACAAGAATACGAAATCATATTTTTTTCCAAATTAAAAATTACATTTTTTTCACGAAAACATAGAGTCACTCGAAAAAACAAATCATGTTTTCCAAAGTAATGAAAAGACATTTTTGGAAAAACATAAAATCGCATATTCGGAGAACACGAATTACAAAAAAAACACATTTTTCTTTAAATCATGAAATTACAATTTTCTAAAAAACAATCACATTTTCCCGAAAAAAATCAATTACTCCATATTTTTTTGGGAAAAACATGTGATTTGTTATTTTTTCTAAAACTAAGTTATTATTTTTTTTAGAGAAAACGTAATTTCATATTTTTTAAAAAACTTGAATCTATTATTTTCCTAAAATAATGTTATTTCATGTTTTCTTTTAAAAACATGATTTATGTTTTCAGAAAAATGTAATTCTATGTTTTTGGAAAAAAACATGTTGTGTTCTTATAATTGTGATCTTGTGTTTTTCCACAAAAACCATTAGGTGTTTTCTTGTAAGAATACGATTCTTAAAATACATAATCCTGCGATTTAATGTTTTATTTCCATAAAAGATAACTATGATTTTTCAAAAAAATATTTCTTTTTTTTTCAAGAAAAATACGATTCTATTTTTTTTTTAAAATATGTGATTCTATGTTTCAAAAAATGTAATTCAATATATTTTCCAAAAAATTGATTGATTTTTCAGAAAAAATGATTACTTTTTTTGGGAAAAGTGAATTTTTGTTTTATAAAAATATAATTTTATGTTTATTTTTAAAAAAGAAAATATCAAGTTGCACTATCTAGATACATTAATCATATTCATTATCTTAATGTATCATCTAGATGCATGGTAACAATTTACAAACAAACAAAGCCTTACGCTACTTAGATTTGTGAATTTGGGTTAATTCGTAGTTTGACCTTCAGTTTTTGTGATTGTGATATTATTGAATCTTTTATTCTTGTGGATTTTAAATTCATTGTTATTAAATTGTGTGTTTGTTAAAAATATATCAAAATAAGTTGTTATTAAATAAGTAGTTTTAACATATTTTGAAAAATAATAAAAACATGCATTATTTAATTTTTACTTTATTTTAGCAGACTTAAATTTCAATAGATGTTAATATATTGTACACTTTCTTATTGGATTTAAACAAATTTTATATACTAGTACAACAAAACTATTTTATAGAAAATAGTTGTCTCCAACAAAAAGTTTTGTTGCCGATATTTTTCCAAATATTTATTTTTGTACTTTTTATTTCAAGTTACCAAACTCTTCTATATAAAATTTTAATTTCTTAATTTTTATGTGTTACTATTGGACATTATTTTATCTATGAAATGAATCTAATTCGTGAAGTCTTGGATCTAACCCACAAAACGAGATCTAACCCGCGAAGTCTTGGACTTAACCCGCGAAGCCTTGAATCGAACCCGCAAATACTTGGATCTAACTAGTAAAGACTTGAGCTTGATGATCGTATGGGCCTGGCAGCCACATGTACATGCCTAGTTACCTTACGACTCCAAAGATAAAGGGAAGAACCTCAACTGAGTATCTCACGACCATATTCAAATATATCCCATTGATGCCACCAAATCCTCGGGTTAAGTGGAGAAGATCTCGAAGTATGATGTCCGAGAATCTCGGAAGATACGAGAGAAGATTTCCATTCCAAGGAGGAATTAGGGCACCACTATAAGTAGGGAGTTCAACGTCACAAGGAGGAGAGGAAGCTGCATCCTAAACGAATACCCATGCCAGAGTCCCAGAGGCTATAAGCAATCAATCCCCACGGAATACTAGGATTCTTAGATTGATTGTTGCTTCCAATACCTTACGGAAAGGACAATTTAATCAATAGAAGCAATCGATTTATCTCAATCTCCAAATTATTCATAGTTCTTAACGAATCTAATTATTTTTGCCCCAACAGTTACTCAAAAACTTATATATCATCGAGTCATTTATTTATTTTAAAATTTATAAATTCACGTTATTTAATTAAAATATATTTAAATCAAAATTATCAAATTCATCATATTTTAATCTAATTTATAATCTAATAAAATCTTCCAAAACATATTAATTAAAAATACGTTAAAACATTATTTAATAACATGGTATATCCAGTCAGATGTGCGTGATGATAATTCAAGACCGATGCTAATTCAGCATTACTTAGTTTATTTCTACCAAAACGATTACGTTTTGAAAAAAAATAGGAGTAACAATTTTTCTTCTATAACTGATTTTTTCCAAAATTGAATATTATAATTGAACCTAATAATAAAAAGAGAGATTTATCTACAATGGTGGTAAAACAAAAGTATTTGTTCATTTTGTCACCATATTGAATGTTAGCACTTTCTCAAATTCTACTGAACAAAAAAAAGATCTTGTTTGGACCGTTTTGCCCTTTTGTAGAGAGAGAAACATATTTGCTATGTTTTTTGTCAGCCGTCCGATGAAACTTGATTAACTATAATTGAATGGTTAACATCAATCTAGTTGCAATAGACTCATTGGAAAGTGTGAAAAAAACATGAAAAGATTGGAGGAAAAGAGAAAAAATGTTTTGGAATTTGGGAAACAGAAAAATGTTAAATACGTTTCTTTCATCTATTTCATCTCTCTCATCTCTTTCTTTCTTTTCTTTCTTTCAGCTCTTGTATGTCTTATGATTTCTTCTCTTTCATCTGCCAACAAATTTAAGTTCATCTTTTTCGATTTCTTCACCTTCTCTTCATCATCTTCGTCGTTGTTGTTGGGTACGTAGCTACTATTTTGGCTTTTTTTTCTCACTGCATATTCCTGGGCATTGAAATATGAGGATTTGATTTCTTATTTGGATTTGGATTTCTTATTTAGGTGGATGTGGATTTGATTTCTTATTTTGAAATGTTCCAAACTTGTGATCGTGCAGGTCAAATGATGTGCACTACATTATGAATATAACCTCGAGGTCTCTGGTAGTGTCAATGACAGTTCAAGGCTCAAGATTAATGTTGTCGGTTTTAACACTTTTGATTTAGGTTTTCGTTTGTATTTGTTGGTTTTCCAAATTTGTGGCTGCGAAGTTGTGGTTGTTGTGTTGTGGTTGTGGTTGTAACCATGTGGGTGATATTTGTAGATTTTGTATCATCAATTTGTGGTTGAGGTGTTGTGGTTGATGTTTGTAATTTATTTGATGATTTGGGTTTGATGGGTTATGTTTGGCTATTTTTTGTGGTTGATGATTTGTGGTTGATGATTGATGTTGAACGTTTATTTCAACGATTTGTGATTGACGAGTTATGGTTAAAGTTTTGTACATGAGTGGGATGCAATAAGACAGTTTTAAGGGGGGGGGGGAATTTAGAAACTTTCATTCAAATGATTTTTGTTACTTAATTGTTTGTGATATAAGAGACTTGTAATTGACTTGTAGTATATGAGAATTGTAATTCGCGAATCCACATACGGTGGCATTAGGTTATCTAAATCACTTGAATAGGAGTGATGAGAGGACTAAACCCCAAAAAAACAAACACATAACATAACATTCCAAGTTAACTTAAACTCATATATGTATAAAGCATAGGTAATAGGAAGATGATAATGTTACAAATTCACGGACATTGTTAAGATGCTAACATGCATAATTAAACTACAAGGAGGAGACAATACATTATGGATACATACATCATTTAACTACTTTAAGAAGAAATACAACATAAGCACAAATGAATGTTTCTTACTATTTCACATAGAAATAGTGAATTACCATATAGACATAAACTCTATATTACATACCATGTATGTTGCTGTAAATAATACTTAAATTACCGTAGATATGGATTGAGTTATATTTTGCTCATTTTGACCTAGATAAAAAGACATATATGATATAAAACATAGATAAATAAAGAACAAAAAAAAACAAGAACTTTGTTAAAAGAAAAAAAACCAACCACAAAACATCAGACTATATATACACAAAATATAGTAAGAAAGATTGTTTTTAAAATATATATATATATCTCTATAACCACAATATTGCGACCACAAAACACTAGACTGTATAAACACAAAATATCGTACGAAATGAATGTTTTTAGACTGTAAAACAGAAAATATGGTAAAAAGCCAATTTTCGGAAAAAAACAATAATATAACCACAAAAATTCGTCCACGAAACACCAGACAATATATACATGCCATATGGTAAACAAAACTGTTTTTTTTAAAGCTTATGTATAACCAAAAAACTCCGACCACCAAAAAACAAACTCGATTAACGCAAATATCTGAAACTAAGACTTAATACAGATCTAAAATTGAACATAAAGAGAGTATAAAGCTTGAGCTGAAAATCGCGGAACAGAGGAGTAAACCTGAAAAATAGAAAAATCGTTAGAAGGACGGCGAGGATGAGTATATGAAGAACGACAGGGATAACTGAGAGGACGAGGTTTAATTAGGGTTATTTCTTGGAGAGGGAAAAATTGATGAAAGCGATGGCGGATAATAAAAAGGAAGAGATCTAGAGGATGAAACACACCGATAAAATAGAAAATGGATACGGTAAGAGAAGATCTTGATAGTAGAACGCCGACGGAGAGATAAAAAAAGGTGGTGAGAAGAACTAGATAAACAAGGACAATGAGAAAATGATGACCTAAAAAAAATCAGACAAAAATGAAAGAAATTTTTATCGTATATGATTTTGCTTTTTTGAATGAATAACTTGTTACTAGATTTCGAAGACTAGTTAAGAATTAGTTATCCTATTTAGTTGAGGGGTGTTTAGTAAAAGACCAAAGATAAATTGCTATCGGAAATGAAAGTGTTATATTGGACAATATATTCTAAAAAGTTACCATCTAGGATAAAATGTTCTAATAAAAAACTAAATCATAAAGTTAGAAAAGTAGTACTACTTTTTACCATATTTTAGTGATTATCAAAACACTAATAAATATTGAATCCTTGATTCAGTGAAAGAATTAATATTTGTTTCGGTTGGTTTGCCACATTAAAGAATGAACATTTTGTGTAAGCATCGCACAGCTAACTCAGCAGCCAATTAGTTGACTCAGCATCTTTATCACCAAAGCCGATGGCCAAGATATGGATTATGCAATTTGATAAATCAGGTAATGATAATTTGAATCTATTTAAGTTGGAGTATGCCTACCTGGCTACCTCATATCTTTGGGTCTGATTATTATATGGTTCTACGATCAAATTCTCTATTTATTATAACAGAAACATCTTATAAATATTCATATGTTATTAACAAAAAATTCTTTTGTTGATGTGTCACTACCAATACTTTTCTAAAAAATTATTTGAAACACGCTTTTGCTAACTGGAATAATTATATATATCTTATCTATATATTTACTAATCAATCAAATTAAAAAATAAAAAATTTGGTATCTAATTATATCATGATTAACTTTAGATATGTTTATATTTTTATTTTTAAACATGAATAAAAGTAATTTATTCTTTCGTACAAAAAATAGATTTTTGGAAATGTTAAGATTTATATTTTAAATCTATGGCAAATATCAAATATTTAAATCTACAAATGAAACCAATATTGTGTTTATATACTATATATAATACCGTTGACAAAAAAAAAATACTATATAAAATACATAGATAAATAATTTAATATAAAACAAGTTAGTCTTTAACATTATGAGTATTATAACAAGTTAGTCTTTAACATTATGGGTATTATATATTATTCATGTATTATAAAATATTATTTTCAATATATTCTATTGGATTAAAAAAATTAAAAGGAATATAAAATATTCATGAAAAATATCTTTAAAAGTCTTTAAGAAAATAGTAACCAAAGATGAATTAATTATACAAATAAACTAATATGTTTTGAATGTTGAATAACAATTCAAAAATATTAGCTGTTAGAAATCACTTAATTCCACGTCCAGATTTCTAAATACAACTATAAATAATATATAAAATAAGACTATATATACACTAATAGTTTTGCTATATAAAGTGTAAATTGTACATGTTAATTACTCTGGGAAATACGATGATGGAATCGAAAAACATAACGACTCTTAATTATTATATGATTTAAGTTTTCACAAAATTGAATATTGTACAATAAAAAAATCAAACTGAAACCGAATAAAACTGTACGCCCAAGACGGTATTGTTGGACACGATCTAGAGATGCCATTACAATGTCTGGACTTTTTAAAACGTTTTGAAACCGGAGATAACGTAGAAACATTCTACAAGACTTTTACAAAAAAGAGAAAAATAAACTAATACAATATATATATATATATATATATATATATATATATATGTATATTTAGAATTTAAAAGATCCAAAGATTCTCTTTTGAATTATGTGAGTGCGTTAAGTGTCCGGTCAAGGCCAATGTCCATCCCATTGTAAGCAATGGGTGCGTACATCCATAGATCATCAGAGCTCAATAACTGTAACATTTTAAATTCACTACTTTTAATAAAAACACACTGATTATAGATAGTTCTATATTTTGACTTCTAATCATGTTTATTACCTTAATTTGGAGCTGTAGAAATTTAACGTATTGTACTGCTTCCTCCAACATCGTGCTAATATCAACCTGTGAAATATTTAACATGTTTATAAAAAAAATATTTAACATATCTAATTTTCATAGAGAAGAATTGAAAAGCGAGTAAATAATTCATTTCGTAACATAGTTAATACCTTTGTTCCATTAGGGACGAGATTTTGCAAAATTCTTAGCCTCTCGTTTATCCTCTCTCTTCTTTTCTGCACCATAAACAGATTTTATTTTATTTTGATTTTTCAATCTCTAATGTCATATGTATGTAGGATTTGTATAAAAGACGCATATATATTGTTCATTTTATATTTCTAGCATAAACTTTTGCATAATTCTACAATATCTAAAACAAAACCTAAATTTGATATTTGAGTTTGTACTTTGCAATGCGATTTTTTTTTTTATAATTAGGAGTTTTAGGTATTTGGCCCATAATTTTTCTAAATTCAAAAATCAGAAGCATGGTCTCCTTTCCAGATCGACGTTCGAACTCGTAACCTCTCATCCCTTTCGTTTACATATATTAATATGAAAAAGCGAAGATTTATGATATAATTGTATGTAAAATTATACCCTTGCGTAAAGGCTTTGAGGATCAGTGGCTGCACCGCGACTAGCCCTAGTCTTGCCGTTAAGGTTAAGAGCCATAGAGTCTCCGCCACCTTCTTTGCAGGAGGAATTATCTCCACCGTTTGATTCATCACCCGAACAACAAGTCTTTTGCATCTTAACTTGTTTGGTTTTTCTCTTCCTCGCAGGCTTCTCCGTTGTTTCTTCTTCGCTGTTATTATTGTTATCCACACTCAACTCCATGTTTTTCTGACTCTTTTGTGTCTTGCTAATCCTCTTGTTCTTCTGATTTTGTCATAAAAACATATACATAAATGTAAATACACTTATTGTCGTGTATGTAAATTTTGGCATCTAGAGTTGTATAAACAAGAAAAAGTGTGTATTAGCCCTAGGTTAAAACCATATTTTAAATTAATACCATAAATATATTGTATAAAAAATACATCTATCATATATAATACCATAACTATAAACTTAATCAAATTAAAAAAATCCATAAATTAGTAGAAATGAACTCAATATGAATTTTTGTACAAAATCTCCTAAATTTAATAGTATTCTAAGTTTTGGAATAATATATAATTGTATTTGGTTAAATCATATATTTTTTTAAAAATATGACTTTAGTAATGAGAATTCTTGTTCTTATTAGGTCTTGACTCATCTCATTTCATTTCCCTCCCAGAATTTAAATAAAACATCTATTTTTTTCCCAATTTTTTGTCTCATTATCTTCCCACAGTTTTTTCCCTATATAATTTTTCATTATCTATGAAAATTGTTATGTTCTGGATGATGCAGACATCTTACGTGACATAAATTGTCGTAATTTTATAGTCCTGGATTGTAAGTCTACCACGGTTCTAAAAGTAAACAAGATAAAATATTGTAAGTCTTACGTCGTTTGAAATGGGACGCGGCCTCTTCTTGGAACTCTCGCATGCGGTCGATGTCAAAGAGATCTCAGGCTGCATTACATCATCTTCATGGTTCTCTTCAACAGTCTCCAAAGGTAAGAGGTTCTTAATGGAGTATTCTGTTGTATCACATTGGCTCGTCTCCTCACCCGCCAGGTACAAGTTCGTGTTGATCCCATTTTCATCATTGTTGTTTTCTTCTTGTGGTTGCACTACTCCATAGTAACCACTATGGCATGCGCTGTAGCTACTACTCTCCTGGGAGAAGCAAAAGCCACCAGAACTCCAATGAGAGTTTTGGCCGTGGTATGCTGCGACTGTGGCGGTTGTTCCTGAGGATGAACCGCCACATGGTTGATCATAGGAGGCAAGGAGCTGATTCATGAAGTCAGATTCTTCGGTAGCATAGGTATACATTCCACTCCATTCCCCCATGGCTTCCATTTTTGTTTGAATTGTGTTTTTGAAAGTAGATCAATAAAAAAAGCACAATGTATGGATATAACTCAATGTATATGAAGAAATGATTGAGAGAAGTTAGATGTATATATACAAAGAATCATGAGAAGTAATGGATATAATTAATATATCAACCAATTAAACATTTATAATCATCATTGCAATAAACTATTTTTTGTAGCCAGGTCTTGATACACTTAGATATGAACAGCTAATTATTGTGCTATAAGAAATTTTATCATTCTCAATATAGGTTAAGTATGAGCCAAAATATCTGTATTAAGTCTTTGGTAACTCAATACATCCCCCCAATATTTATATTTAAAACAATAAAAATGGATTTCATATTTGATTTGTAGTGAAAACCAATAAAATAAAAGAAAGAAGATCAGAATTATATATCCTGCTTGGGAGATGAATCTAGTTTCAAATATGTGTAACTATTACAGATTAATATATATTGGTAAAGAAAAGAAATAAGGAAAAGAAATAGGAAAAAAGAGAAACGACTTGGAGAAGTATCATTGTGATGAATCAATACTAAAATCATGGACTTGTACAAATTATTAATCTATAATTGGTGTATAGAATACCATTTAGGATATGTTGTTTGAGAAAGTCTACAATAATTAAGAAACCAATTTTCTAACTAGTTACACCTGTTAGGATATGTTACATAACTAATAAAAAGCTAACATAAAAAGTTTAATTTAAAAAAAAACAAAATTCAGGCTAAAAAATATCTAAGTGTTAAAATTAAAGTGATTAGTCATCAAGATAAAGTGATTATTCATCACCCTTTTGACCACATGGCATTGATGTGTCATGTTGCATGCTCAAGAATTGTATGAGTCATTTGAAATGACACTAATCTCATTATTGTTGTCAACACCACATTAGCTAGGTGTCTTTCTCTCTTTAATGTTGTTCCCCTATAAATAGAATGTTTGTAAGCTTTG
>OVAU01000061.1:9029-31456 GCA_900406315.1 Biscutella laevigata subsp. laevigata | reverse complement strand
AATATATAATAGAGTTAAATTCAAACTCGTGCAACGTGCGGTTCTGCCCCTAGTATACTTTATAGTTTTGTCTGACCCTAAGTAATCACTTTATACACAACTTAATTTGAGTATGAGTCGAATAATAGTCAAGGGTTAATACTTGACTTCAAGCTCGCTAGTTAGATTGAAGATGATCGATCAATAATGTAATCAGAATTATACGTGTGCATATCTTTTTGGAAGTAAACACAACACAAAATCTCGAAGATGATCATTAATTTAAAGATAACACGATAATTAATTTAAAAAACCATATGTAAAATTGAGGGAGAACGAGTCGAGAAGGTGAAAGGAAGTGTTTAGCGAGAACATGAAAAGTTGTCTGCTTACACAAATAATGCTGACAAAATCACATTTTATGTATTAATTTAATTTGGAGATTGACTTAATCAAGCTTTTGTTCTGTCTAATTGTTTCCTTTATTTTACACACACNATATATATATATATATATATATATATATATATATATATTTTAAAATAAGTACATAAAGATGAAAGGAGGAAACAAAATTAAGCCCTTTCGTTACACCAAGAGACCTCACTACTACTTGTATAAACCATTCACAAGAGGGTGATTTATAGGTTCTGAAAGACCATAAAATGTTATAGGTCATAAATAAAAATTAAAACTAAGTTTATTCGATAAAGTAAATGGAACTAGAAATTTATGAAATATTTATTAAAAGTATTTGAAAAATTGTTTCTTTTAAATTGGACCACAACTTATTTTTTTTTTTTTTGTGGGTCACAGAGAGCTGACCACCCATTAACTCAAACTCTCAAAAATGAGTTAATACTTTCACGGGGATTCAAAACCTCAACCTGATAATTAGTGATGCCAAGTGTTTTATCACTAGACTAACGTTACTTGTTAAATAGACCACAATTATATGTCTGAGATGCTTGCCTTAGAGTTGAATTTGTTTTTCTTTCGTCGTTTTATTTTTTGTTCACAAGTCCAATCTGATTATAGGTGAATTGTACATAAACCAATATATAAGTTATATAGTCGTTTTTAAGACTACTATATATAATCTCACATAGTATCTAGAGAACTTAAACATATATAATCATTTTTTTAAAAATAGTTTCTCAATATGTTTAGATTATATAATTCTCAATATTGCTCGACAACCCTGACCCTCCTGTTCAAATATATCATACATATACCAAACGTTGTGTCCATTGTCTCTACTGTTGTCACATTTTCTTTTCTATATGTTTTTTTTTTTTGGTTTTTGTCGACCATTTACATTTCTATTTAGAATACAGACCAAATCTCATATAGATATGCATGTATTTTAATCAGATAATGTAGTCTAATGATTTATATTAGGTTGTAGTGTAGTATCATGTGGATTATGCATGTATTTTGTGTGTTTTTTATTTTCTTATCTAAAATTTAAAATGCTTATTTCTTAATACATATGATATAAAAAATCAATAATAAGTACTCCCTCTGTCCCATTATATAGAATTTTTTAGGTTTTTAATTTTGTTCCAAAATATAAGATTTTCACAAATAATAATGCAAGTTTTAAATTCTTTTTCATTAAATATTGAGTTGACCAACCAATAACATTTTAGTAATCAATTTTTTATTTTCTTTTAAATTATTACTAACATTTCATTAATTATTTTCTTAAAAATTGTGCTTTCCCCTAGAAAATACTATATTATGAGACAGAGGGAGTATTGTTTTGTAAATGCAGGTCTGGTCCTGAAATATCTAAATATATAACCACAAGTAAAATAAAAAAATATGGCCTATAAATGGAACAAATAATAACAAAATATTTGTTTATAAAGGTTGATTTTCTTATATATAGATATATTAATATGGGTCGCTGCTTGGGATGCTTGACTTGAGAACCGGGTAGACAAGTTGGCTCATGCATATATACAAGTATTTAGCTAAAAACATGAAGCTATATAGCTCACAGTTCTTAATAGTTAATGGATCCCAAGAAAATTTAGCGGATGGTTTCTAGATTTGAGGACTCATGAATAATATATATGTAAGTATGTGAGTGGACACATGAGCAGGTCCACCACACTTGGAGTATGTATTTGTAGTCCTATACAATAATACTATATATTCTTCACTAATCGATCCATTATTGGTAATGGAAATCGTTTTCATTTTTTGCTTAATTTCAAATTTTACAAATTTATATATCAAGTGACTAAAGAGCAAATGTAATCAAATTTTAGAGGATTACGTCTTCTTAGCAGCCTAGAAGTTCTAATAGGCATGTGCCTATTTTTCAATAAAAATAATTTGTTGTTGATATCATGCTTATGATTTTATTGAGAAAGAAATTAAAAATGAATGTGAAACTGTACAAACTTATTCTAATATATTATAAAATATTTGTTAAGAACCATGGAATTATTTGAACTTGTTCATCATTTTAGTTGGTGCCTAAAAGCTGTCTAGATCTAGGATATTTTGTAGCGTTTGTGAATTGTGATTGGTTTTTACTATTAAAAGTATTTGTATAATGCTCTTTCGTCAAAACTAATTCATTATTCATAATTTAGATTATGAATGACTACATTAACACAAAATCGTTTGGTTATATTTTCTAATTATATTTATAATTCAATTTTGATTTTGATCTTATATTTTTTCGGAATATTATAACAGTTACACTATTCTATCGAAAATTCGTCAGAAACCAATCAATATTTTACCAATGTCTGAAAGATTTCCGATGATCTTTTTCCCATTAGAAATTTCGATTTTTTTGATGAAATTCGAGCTTTTTATTTTATCAGAATTTCGTCGGAAATTTTCGATGATTTGTTGTCTGTATCAACTATTTTATGATAATTTATTTTTTGTTTTCATTTATTTGATAATTTATGATAATGTGTGATTGAATCAGTGATGAAATTTTCATTTTCCAAATAATGACAAAAATTTATATAATTAGCCTATGATAAAACATCATATATATATATATATATATATANATATATATATATATATATATATATATATATATATATCACACTATACAATGGACTAATATTTCATTCAATGTAAACATATTTTCTAAAATGTTGGAAGAGTTGGTTAGAAGGTCTAATTGTAGGAGCCAAAAACAAACCAAGGACTATATTATGTAATTATTTTTATTATTTATTTGTTGCTTTAGATTTAATCAAATGGTTTATACTTTATAGTAGACATGTACACGTCTAATCTACTATCCAATTATCTTTTAATATTTAAAATAAATAAAATTCAAGCCTATAAACAAAGTCTTATTTTTATAATGCATAAAAAAATCCAAAGGATTATCAATTTCTTTAACAAGTAAAAAACAAAATTGTACTAATACAAAAGGAATGAAAAATAAATAAAATTTAGAAGTGTCTGCCATTAAGCAGACAAAATGTAATTAAACAAATATATAATATTATATTTAAACCCACCTTCATCTTCACCTTTACAAAATCTATCTCTCTCTCTCCTTAAAGCTATATGTTCAGGTTAAATCAAAACCTAATTACAAACACACAACTAATCCCAAAGTTAAAATTCTAACTTTTAATATTAAAAATTACCAATCATCATGAGTAGCTCAAACTCTAACTCTGGTTCTGGTTCTGGCTCTGGCTCTCCTTGTGGAGCTTGTAAGTTCCTTAGGAGGAAATGTGCAAAAGGATGTGTGTTTGCTCCATACTTTTGTCATGAAGAAGGAGCTTTACATTTTGCAGCTATTCACAAGGTCTTTGGAGCTAGCAACGCTTCTAAATTGCTCTCTCAACTTCCAATTAGTGATCGTTGTGAAGCCGCCATTACAATCTCTTATGAAGCTCAAGCTAGGCTTCAAGATCCAATATATGGCTGTGTTTCTCATATTTTTGCTCTTCAACAACAGGTCTTTACTTCTGAAAACCCTAATCATCATGATCATGATGCTAATTAGATACATGAGTTTCGAACTCAGTAGATTCACTTATATCTTTTATATATGCTTTCTTCAAATTTTCGATGTGTGATATTATTCTCTAATACATGATTCCTACAAAATTTGTTGAAATTAGTTGAGTTTTGTTGGGTTATTAGGTTGTGAATCTGCAAGCACAACTTGAGATGCTAAAGCAACAAGCAGCACAAAGCATGATCTTTGCTGGTTCATCATCATCAGAAAACCCTAATTGTTACTATGGAGACAGTACTACTAAAGGTTCTCATCATCATGCTCATCAAGAACATCACAATATTTATCATCATCATAACCATGGTGAGACTTATTTGGCTAACCAAGCCGGAAGTTCTGGGATGGTCAACCACAACGAAATCTCTTCAAGCAACGAAGAATTTTCTATCTATACAGACTTGGAACAACACTTGATGAACAGTTTCAGTCAAGAACATCTTAAAGAGCTTCGATCAGCAAGTTTTGGTTACATCTCTTTCTCGTGATGATTATATCATCAAAACATGGATTGATTCTTATAAATATCCTATCTATATAGAGAATATATACATATAGCTTGTATAAGTATGAAGACTTTTTGATGGTTTGAGTCTCGATTGATTGTTTTGCCTAGCTCAAAGAACCGGCTCTGTATTCATAAATAAATAATATATATATAGACCCTAGAATTATATCAAGATCGTATTATCATATATAAATATATATATATATATATATATATATGTATTCATGTTCTTAAGATATATTAAGAGTATAGTTTGATATATATATGTGCGTGTTAGATTTGCATAAATCATGTTAAACTTTTCAATATCAACCTTATATTTGTTTAAGATATTAGCTCTAATGTGTAACCTGACAACCGAACCACACTCAGATGGACCAAGCTTGTTCTATTTAATTAAATTGTGTCGATGTTTCTTATTGTTGCAGAAAGAGCGAGCAATGAAAATTTCTTAAAAACTCGACATTCAATAATAAAATCGATAATTTAGAAATAGTTTTTGGTGGATAAAAGCTAAACGGTAATGAGTGTATTGAGTTATATCTCATATATATATATATATATAAATAAGATCTCTCCAATTAGATTCTAATGTTTGATAATATTTCTTAATAAGTTTTTTGTGTTTTCTTGCCATACATTTCAAAATTCTGATAATGATTGATAGACCGGTTTTGATACAAATTGAGAATGGATTAGGCTATATTCTTTGGATTAAAATCGAATATCATACCAAATTTCAAAATTTCAATTCAGAACCAATCGACCAGGGTGAATTGATTCATATCTTTTATATATGGTTTCTTTTAATTTCCGAGATAGGATATAATGTTCCCTAATAGATATAAACCATGCATATTATTTGTTATTTTCATTTGATCATTATTAATATATATATATATATATATATATATAATTCTTTTTCAAAAAAATTCCTACTTATATGTTATTTACAGCTGTAATTACATTTTATAAGAGGTCAATAGTAGTTATTAAAAAATATTAGGTAGATAGATAGTAGACAACTAATTAAACGGTAAAAAAATATTGAATATATATATATTTGAAACCAAAGGTATTGTATTTGTAGCTAATATATATATATTGGATTTAGGGTTCACCTTCATAATTACATTCAACAAATCTTTTGAGTGAACCAAAGGATGTGAAAGTGTGAATAGTTGAGAATGTAAGGGAGACAACAATGCATAGTTCGAAGGAGACAAACCATAATGGGCACTAGCTACTTTAGTTAATGTAGATGGCCGATCGATTAGTAGTTAATGGGAAAACCAACAATGCATGATTCATTTTATAACAGTTCATTGTTCTATGCTTGTTTCTCTCCTTTTATGTTTTGATTTTCTTTCCTTATAATACAGTTTTTAGTGTTTTTTATCTTGACTTTTGCCGTCGGACAATGGAGATGTTGCCATTTGTTGTGTTCTAGGGGACCAGGTAAACCGGAAAGTGCCGGTTCAAGGTGTACCGACAGTCATGTAGTTTTGTATTGAAGAAGCCAGTTACGTATATAAAAGCTAACTAAAGTTTGTCTTCTTCACGAAGAAAATAGACACTTCAACTCTAAACACAAACTCATGATCCTTTCTGTTTTCCTTGGTCAGTGTTTGACCAATGCTGCTAAACAACACTGCATTTCACCCAATAATTTTTGTAAATCCAATTCGTGATCTTCTTTTAACTCCAAAACCTGCTTACTATATAACAACACAATTTTGTGTATATGTATAAACCTCTAGATGCAGATTAAAGTGTGGATTCATGTTGAATTTCGTCAAAATTCGAAGATAAAAAAGGATTATATTCTCTTCTAGGTTGATTCGGGTCGAACTTCTCTTCGCTCGACTTCACACTTCGAGATTTTGAAACTGTTTATAGAGTATTGTATTGGGTTCAGAAATTTCTTCGCTAGACTCATCAACTAGATCGATTCTATTGATTTTGGATAAATCACCTTTAAGTTCTTTGTGATCCATTTTGCGTTTATTGTTTCCTTTGTTACTTTCACTTGTCTAGTGTTATTTTTTTTTTGAAAATTATCATTTAGTTCATTGATATTAATATTAGATGACAAAAAAACTAATAGAACGATTTATAGTTAAAACTTTGACAAATGTTGCTGAACAAAAACATTATTTGGACTTTGGTTTACAATATCATAGGCCAATCAAACACTGCTAAATAGCTTGTGAAAATAAGAAAGTATCTATACCAATCAGACAATGTATCTTAACCTTAAACTCAACGAAAACAATTGTAATAATCGTACATCATGAGATGTTAAGTAATAGTTTCTTTACTCTCTATCGAAAAATGTTTGCTTTCTGCTAAAGTTTGAGTTCCAAAGGTTAAGATCCTTAAAGCATTCTTAGTTAACAAGCGGGTCTTGCGTGAAAAAGAACTGCAAAAAAGAAGTTTCGATATGGGTCGTTAAAGATTCACCCGAGGGCAAGAGTTTGAGATCAAAGTTTTTACCTCAAAAGATTTTCCGGAATTTTCATATTCCAACATACTCAATGCAACTTCACAGCTTTGTGCAACAATAGGCTCAGGATCCTTTGAAAACTCTTGTAGCAATGCAATGCTCTGTTCATCTAAAAAGAGCCAAGCAAAGAGAAGTAAGTAAAGAGAGTCGTGATATAGTGTCAAGCATTGAGTTAAATTTTCTGGAAGATACCTGCGATAGAACCAAGTGCTTCTGCAGCCTCGTGTCTAACCATTGGGTGCTCGTTCTCATCTTTCAGTATTATGCTTAGAGTAGCTAAAGCAGCTTTGTTTTGCAATTGGCCCAAGACATAAGCAACCTAAGAACAATTGCATCAATTACAAAGCAGCACTCAATAAAGCAAAGATCTTAACAAACATTCAAGTTCAACAAACTTCGAAGAGTAATTTCTGGAAAGAAAACAATGATCAAAGTCAAATGAAAGAATCTTAACAAACCTCGTGACGTAGAAGGGCACTATTGGCACTCAAAGAATCAACTATGGCAGAAACAGCTTCCTCTCCACCATGATTCCTTAGAGCGAAAAGTGCAGCATATCTCTCATACATGCCTTTTGTTTCATCCAAAAGAATCTGCCTGCAGTTCGATGATCTTAAATCAAAAGCCTGTTATATAAACTGGTGAATCATTTTACTTTCTTTAGTAGGTCAAGTATAGAAGAACCTCAGTTGGTGGACAGATGAGAAAGCAGCAGCTGGAGCCGCTGGGTCAACAGACATGAAAGGTGATTTCTCAGTCGTGGATGACTGGTTCTCGGTATCAACATTACTCAACCCTTCAATCCTTTTGAGAGCTAATTCACATGTTTCCCGAACTTCCTGAGCTGGATCCAAGATTAAACTTTTCTTTAAAATGTCAGCATTACCGGCTAAACCAATGGCTCCAAGAGCTTCTGCTGCCTGTTACATAACAGCGAATCAGAAACATGAAAGAATGATACAGAGAAAATAACGATTATCTGAGATCAGCTCCAGAGAATGGATTAAGTAAACTCAACTCATGCCGTACTATTGGATGCAAAGACATATCATTAAGAACTGATTCTAGAGCAGGAATTGCTTCAGCATCTTGCATCTGACCCAATGCAAAAGCAGCTTCATGAGCCAACAAATTAGACGAGTCTCTGGATGCTGCAAGAGAAGGAACAAAGATAGAGGAGAAGTTGATGCCAACACAGTGGTCGATAGAAATCTTTCCTACTCAAACTAAAAAACAAGAACTTGCTCTTCAGATTTAGATAATCCAATGAGAAAATCAACTGTTTAAACTTCAGCATAGATTAAACAGCTTAATGCAAAATTCGAAAGCTAAAGAGCATCTCAAATGTTCTTCCCAAAGTAACAATTTAACAAACCAGAACAAGATCAGCATAGATTTAACAAACCGAGGATTAAAGCGTTGCGAGGTCCAGGGCCTTTCAAGTTGCGAAGAGAGAAAAGAGCTCTAAATCGCTCCGAGATCGTCTGCGACTGGTCCACCAATCGCTCGCAGAGAAATTTCTCAACGTCACTTACGCCATTAGATTCCATCGTGGGAGTTTGAAGCCTGACTTCCGACACCAGGACGACTGAGTAACAGAGCCGCCGACGACTAGGGGTTTTGTAGAGAATCCGATTCGTGAAAAGGAGGAAAAAACGAGGGACCTAATCAGCTAATAACATAATTTAGTGTTTGGCCCCCAAAATAATCTTATAATTAAATTTGGCCCCGTGGTTTCTATTATTTGTCTGTTGAGTGCTGATTTGCTTATAAGGGATAATCAGAGCTTTTCTGTCGACATTTCAACCGCTTTCTTCCTCAAATTGCGTTCGGTAATCGTAGATCCAGTTGATATCTGGAAACAGCTGTGGAAACCTTGAAGCCGAATTCGTTATTTCGATTGATCGATGAATCCTAGAAGGTTAGCTCTGTGAACCCCAATCGCATATTTCTCACTGCATCTTTCATCGGTTTTCGTAAATTATGATCTGGATTTGTATAAATGTTTTCAGAAGTTCTGTAGTTTATAGAGTAGATTTCATTGGACCGATCTGAAGAAGCAGCGAGTATAGAATAGAATTGTTACTCTGTGTTCTGGTAGATGTAGATCACTCCCCTGTACAAACTAATATTAAAATTCGCTTGTAACATCAACAATCGAAATCTGAAAATGGATGAATCGATGTCCAGTGGGATTGAAGTTGTAGTTGGTGTTCCCCGAATTGAAATTTACACATAGCATCTGAGTTTAATGCTTGAAAGTGAGTTATGGTGTTTGCATAACCGCCATTTAAGCTTTTCGCTTTAGAGATTTAAAAAATTCTATGTTGTGAGTGAAAGATGGGTACTCGTTCCTTGCTGAGGTTTAAAAATTTTGTTTCAGGGAGCCTCGTGGTGGCAGAAGTTCTCTCTTTGACGGCATTGAAGAGGGAGGAATCAGAGCTGCTTCTTCTTACTCCCATGAAATCAATGAACATGAGAATGAGCGTGCCTTGGAAGGATTGCAAGACAGAGTCAATCTCTTAAAACGAGTAAGACTGCTTGCCTGCCTCTGGTTCTTCCCTCATGTTCAAAACCTTGTCTCCAGTGCTAATGAATGTTGACCACATAGCATCATATCAAAAGCATGAAAATTTGCTTTAGAAGTGGGAAGATTTTAGTAGATAGAAAGCCATAAACGTACTAGGAACATGCTGTTGCAATGCATTTGAAACACAAACCAGTCATAAACGAGTTTGTGTATGTACTACTTACTCTCCGTAGGGGAATTCTCTACAGCACAAGTAGGATTTAACCAGATTCTTCTGATTTCGTTACTTTATTTCCATGAACAGCTATCAGGCGATATAAATGAAGAGGTTGATACTCATAACCGCATGCTTGACAGAATGGTATTTTCCCAACCTTTTCTATATACATTTCCTCATAGAGGTCATTGTTACTGATCACATTTAGCATGTAGGGCAATGATATGGATTCATCAAGGGGAATTCTCTCAGGAACCATGGACCGGTTTAAAACGGTAAATCCAGAGTAGCGTTACTCTCTATCAGAGCTCTCATTTCAAGTCATATATCTTCATTATGTGTTGCAAAGTGTCTCTGATCTGTTGAAATGAAACCTCTGCAGGTGTTTGAGACAAAATCAAGCCGAAGAATGTTGACACTTGTGGCATCTTTCGTGGGTTTATTTCTAGTCATATACTATCTTACTCGTTGAAATTGGCTAAACCGGAGTCTTATGAAGTCTATACATTCTCTCTGTTGGTTCCTATAATCATAGTATCATCTCCCCATGATATGTCTCGGTGTTATAGTGTGATCCACTGCATGAGATAAAAGAACAATTCACAATATCTATAAAAGTTTCAGTGGTGGATTTTGTAACGTCTTTATCTGCCAGCTTTACGATGTTGGGCTATAGCCTCCATTCCCTCTTTTCCAACTCGATTTCCTAGGAGAATTTGTTCACTCAAGCGTCTGTGAAAGTCCTTCCAAGTGGTACAACAAAGTAAATTTTCCCACTACATATGGAACTACAAAGTTTTTTTATGGGCTTTGAGTAATCTCCACATATAACAGACTTGCACGAACTCATTTAAATTGTCCAACAACCCTAAGATTGTCCCGTGTTTGCCGCAAACGCTGAACTTGGGCTACCTCATTGGATGGAAGACATATGGAACTTATTTGCCAATAAAATCTAATGGATGTATGGAGGTCTAATGGGATTTGGGTTGAATCAGATAAGATAGTTCAGTTTGAGAATAATTCGGGATATTGATAAGCGTACCAAATCGAACAAATTAAAATTTTGGTTTGATTATCAGTCAATTTGATTATTAATATGTAAATTAATCGGATTTTATGGTTTAACTAAACAATTTTGGATATTTTAGACTGGTTTAAATACTTTGGTTTATTCAGTTTTGATAATTTTGGTTAATTCAAATATTTTATATACTTTTCAAAATTTTAATTTAAAATTTTTGATGTAACAAAAAAATAATCGATTACTTTTGCGAACCGATTCGGGTTGATCTGAAAACTGAATCAAGTTCAAAATCTCAAGATGTTACATTGAAAAGACTAAAAACAATTCGATTTGATGCATCAGCCGGAATCGAATCCGGATCAGCATACCAAATACTGTTTTAATGTTTTAACATTAGTCTGAAATCTGTATTATGCAACAAGATTTTTTTTTTTGGGTAAACTATGGAACAAGAGTTTATTAATAACTTTTAACAGCAAGGGAAAAAGTAAGAGAAATTAGGGTGAAATGTGCTCTTTGAGGGAATACGATTACAAAATGTGGCAAAATTTTTGTTATTAGTTTTAAAAACCACAGATTATAAAAAAGAAAGAGCTCAGTCTCATGGCAAATATCGACCGTTTAGTTCAGAAGACTGCGAAAGACCCAACCTTCGCTACCAATATACATCACAGCTCAGATGCACCAGCCGGGAATCGAACCCGGGTCTGTACCGTGGCAGGGTACTATTCTACCACTAGACCACTGTTGCTTGTTGTGCTTTCCAACAAATAGTATTTAAATAACTCTTTTCGTTAATGTACAAAATATACAATCATTGTGAACTGCAAGAAGAAATTAGTAATCAGCTTGTGGATTCAAACTCATAAAACGCAATGATGGAAGACCAAAAGAAAAGTAAATTAGTAATTCTGAAATTTGAGTAAAAACATTTTACTAGTGTAAAGTAACAAACATGGCTTGTGTAAAACATTAACCACATAGAACCTGACTCTACATAGTTATTGCAATACCTATTTCTGAGGAAATTACAGTTGAAGTTTGAATAAAACTAAAACAATTGCCCTGTGGCACAACAATGGAGTAAAGAGATATATTATATCAACACTCCAAATATTTGATGAAGAGATTAATCAATGCTTGATCATCAAAAGTAATCTTCAAAGCCCCCTTCTTTATCACTGTCATAATTCTCTGTTCCTGCAATATTATTGTTCTACAAGATGAGAAGAAGGACGATTCCATTAATAATGTATAACTTATGCAAAGAAGAAGATCAAATCTCTATATTTCTAGGTGAATATAATAACCAGTTCTTTAGCTTAACCCATAAACTAACCCATTTTTATTGGTTCATAGACAAATGACTTGCATTCTTTCATGTGATATTAGTGCTGTTACCACTCACCTTTGGCCTCTGTGGTTGATAGATCCTGAACAATGACTTGCAGCTGATTTGGGGCTAAAGCCGACATAATGTCTGACGAAGGAGATGGAGCAGGAAAAGTGAAATCAGAGTCAGTTGATGAAACTTCAGAGTTCTCGGAGCTATCAGCAAGATCATCACGCACAACTGGAGCTGAGGCCAACGTTGAAGTTGACATAGAAGATGATCTCAAGATGGACTTTAGTTGCGAGAATTGGTCAGACATAGAATATAACAACCTGGAATACACTAAACAAGACTTAGCATCAGTAAATCTTAAGATATTAATATATGGTTTGTTAAAGTTACGAATCAATAATACCTGTTCAAAGAATCTTGGAGTTGGTAAACTCTTTTTTCTGTTTCTTCTAATCTTTTACGTCTTCTCTCACCAAGTTCTCTGGCTTCAACACATTTTCTTTCGGAAATATCAGCTCTTTGTTTCTCAACTTGCAACAAGGCCTGTAGAAAGATCAGATGCATTTCATTAAGAAGATCGCCGCAACACATTCTGCAACAAGGCCTGTAAAACATTACCTTTAGCATCTCAACTTCTGCAGTGAGAGACTCAATCTCTGTATCACGAATAGGATCAGATATATGACTAACAACAGAAAAATTGTGGTAAGGCTTATGTGAATTGAGAACAAAGGACTTTTCAATTCCATCTTCTGCTTGGATGGAATGTTTTGTATTTCTTTCATGTCCTATTTCTTCGTCATCACTGTCCTCTGAAAGCCTTGCAAAGGGCTTATCAAGTCTACCTTCTGCTCGGATGGAAACCTTTGCTTTGGGGCCATGTCCAGACTCATCATCATCACTTTGCTCTGACTGTAAAGACATGCCGACTACCTCTTCTGATCGATCGGAAAATTTTACCTTTTTCTCATGTTCTGTCTCTTCAATTTCGTCAGCCTAAACCCATGATTTGACGTCAATTAAAACCAAATATTAGCCATGTTCTACTTATCTCTACAAGTACATAGTGTAAACTCTTGATACTCGAACAACCTACAAAGATTGGTTTGCAATACCTGCTTTGATGGTTCCAACTGTTTTCTGGCAATATTTCCTCGGAGTTTACTTTGATAAACAAGAGAAGCTTTCTTCAATTTCTTGTAGTCCGACATGGCAAAGTAACCACGCCAATACGCCTGCAAGTTTCTTAGAGTTGAAAGTCATTTCTAGTTCTAGAGATGGAGTGATTCAATGAGATTTTGTTAAGTACGAGAATAGGACCTGAATCACAGTTGCAGCTCTACCCTTCAATTTATAATGGAACTCTTGACGTGCAGCCACTGAACGGACTCCACTTTGCAAGGTGAGTGCGGAAGATTTGGTATTCCCGTAATCTTTCACTGCAATCTGTCTACGTAAGTTTTTCTGAATTTTGACGGCAGCTTTTTCCCTTTTGTATTTCTTTCGTGCAAGACGTCCTAAAATATGAAATTTACTTTATCAGCAATACCAATGAAACCATAACACACCACAAGAAAATCTAAGACATTCACCTCTCCAATTAGTTTGTATATGAATTGAAGCACTCCGCATGAGAACATATCGTTCTCTTATCAGACGAGTTTTAACATTCCCTTGAATCATCCTTGCTGCCTCACCTAGAACTCTTGTTCTGTGTGAATCTAGCTCAGCCATCTGACCAGCTCTTAGGAAAACTTTACTTTTCCCAACCTGCAAAGTAGATTATATATCATCAATGCGCACCAATGGGAATTATGCTCTCTAAGAAACTTGACTCATGCAAAACTGAGATTCGTTTTACGTCAAGTGAACTTCCTAGGAACCTTACCTGGAAACCGGTAAGCCCCTTTTTTTCCAAAATCCACTTGCATGCTACATCATCTTCGTACCTAATTACAGTGTAAGGTAAGGAAATGTGATTACTAGAGTCAAAGAAAAATAAAGAATAAAGAGCAGAAGAAAGTTCAAACTGATACATACTCTCCTTTCAAAATTTCGGGTGCAAGAATGACAAATCGATCTAAGAATTCAGTGAAAGTCCTATTTGTTGGATATGCAGCGCATTTCACCCTGATGGCCTCTAGGACACCCTGCATAAGATAAACATCATGTAAGAACTCAAGACATTATACATGTTTATATAAACAAATAAACTGAAACACTGACCCCAGAGCGTAGTTGATGCAACACATTGGCATTATCAAACACTGTTGGTTGCAACGAATTGTTTGGCTTAACACATCTGATGTAGTGGGGCTCTGTAGAGTTCAATGTCTCCATCAGCTGTTGTAATTGTAGCTGCACCAATTACTTGAACATGTCAGTCTATACGCATGAATAGTCTGGCATCAAAAGTAATGGATTTGTAGGACAAGCCACCTTGAAACGAGTGCCAATTGAGGAAAACTTAGATTTGCTACTCTCTTTAGGAAGAGGAGGAAAGAGGCTTGACAAAAAAGAACATTTGGAAGCGTTTAACAAATCTTGATGCTCGGCAACAACATAGTCTTTGTTTTTGTCTAAAAATTGATCGGACTGGTATTGAACCTGAAAAGAATAACATGGCAAAAAGTCATTAAAATCATAACTATATCTGGTTCTGGCAGAAAACCAGAGTGTGGTTTGCACTTACATCCCCTGCATAATGAACTAATGTAAAATCTGATCGAGTCAATTTTGGTTTTATGAAGCGCTTATGATCCCTAAATGTGTGATACAGCTTCTCAGAAAATGTTTCAGGAGTTGATTTTGGTAGCATGCTGCAGAGATAATAAACGTTTATAACACATAAATATGGTGCTTGGAGAATATGGTTGCTATGTAAGAAAACAGTAAAGTTGAGCTGCAGGTGGAGGAAACTTTAATACCATGCTTCATCTAGGAGAGCAATAATACCGCCTGGCTTCTACAAAAGATTGAAATCATATTTTCAGAAGAGGGAGAAGAAAAACATAAGAATGAATTAATGGATATATCAGAGAGTTCCATGAATTAACTTTTTTTTTTCCGCAAACATCAAGCCACAAATCTGCCATTACATGGGAAAAGAAACAGACAATGGATAAAACAAACCTTTTCAATCAGATCCACAACATCTTGATTATCAATAAACTCCACATAGCTCCAATCTATTTCCTCTTTCTGATATTCCTCTTGTTCCATTTTAAATACATGCTATACAACATTAATGAATTCAGGTTAATTAGCAGAATCTTGAGCCAAATCAGAAGCCATAACCTATGACTGACCTCATACCTGGTTGAAATGCTGTTGCAGCTTTTCATTCGTGTAGTTAATACAGAATTGCTCAAAACTGCACCGGAGAATATTAAGTCGAAGCAGAGGTTAGATTAGGTGATGTTATAGATATCTATTTAGTCATGAAACCTTATACAAAGACATCATTAGCTAAGATCACATTTTTTTAGGAATGTCAAAGCTAAATAATATGTTTATCATATCTCAACTCAGAGTAAAGGTTTCTATACATTGTACTAGAATTAAGGGAAACGAGGAACTGGTCATTTATCTACTAGACAATTCGACAACTTGTACCATGAGTCATGCATATTCCCGGCCATTACCTGTTCGTTTTAAAGCTCTCAAAACCATAAATGTCTAGGACTCCAATCAAACGCCTAGAGTCACAATCTTGCCCAATGGAGATGTTTATTTTGTTTACCAACCTGGAAGAAAAAAATGAGCACTGACTTAGCAGATGTCACCCCTTGGCATATGAAAAAGGATATAGAAAATAACCAATCAAAGAGTCTCGAGTATATTGTCTTGGCTAAACCATCTCTACTAACAGCAGCACCATGAGGATCAAGACTTCTCTTGATAACTTCTTCTGGAGTGACCATCATACGCTTACACAAAGCATCTTCTAAGGATTGGAGATCACACCTAAAATAACAAGTTGTAATGACACGCGGTACAAGTATCAGTATTTAGTTGGAAAACGTAGAAGAGCCATATGTTACATCAACAGTTCTGATGTCATTTGGAGATGAAACATTGACTGTTCATCTTTTAGAGATGATGAATCTGCATCTTCTCCCTTCGAAAATTCAATATTTCCAAGATGGAGAATAGCAGCCACTACTCTGAAAATTGCATCCTGAGGAGACCAAAAATGATAAGCTGTTCTTATTGGCAATCAAGAGGTTATAAGAAAGGAATTGCAAACCTGTTCAGTTTCACTTATTCCAACTACATCCATAGCTTTTCTAGTAGCAAGATACTCCTCTGCATCATTTACACCATCAAGTTCATAGCAGCTAGACTGGTTAAGATAGCGAAATGACTTAGGATCCCCCAGCTTAAACCTCTCAACAACCTGCCAGTTTAAATACCATCTATCACTTTAAAGATTCATCTGATAAAAGTTGTGGACAACTTAGATAACCTACCTCAGGAGGAGCGGCACACAGGAGATAAAAGCAGTGATAATTACGTTCAGGATCTGAGACTTGGCAAACACGTGACCTCTCCAAAAGGTAAGTTCTAATGGCTGCCCCTGATATTCGGCCTACTTCATCAAATTGAATCTCCACAAATTTCCCAAAACGACTGTAACAAAAGGAAGCATTAATATTCGTTAACAGCAGGTAAAAGAATACAGGAGGGCAAGCAAAATGAAGGAAAGAGAAATGGAAGCACTCCATAATTAAAAGCTTTAAGTTTACCTGGAATTGTTGTTTTTAACAGTCTTTGCATTTCCAAATGCCTCCAGAACTGGATTTGACTGTAACATAACACAATTGGCATGAAGAACATAATTTTTAATAAGTTAGATCATCAAAACTCACCTCTAAAACTTGGTTTTCAACTGTTCTTCCCTCAACTGCGGTATGCCCTCCAAAGAATGCAAGGTAACGCATAAGCATCTTAGTCGTTTCCGTCTTCCCAGATCCACTTTCACCACTGACTAAGATACATTTATTCCTGCCCTCATTAATCATTTCCCTATATGCAATTCCACCAATTGCAAAAACATGAGGACTCAACTCTTTGAACGAAGCTTTCTTGTACTTTTCCATAACCTCAACATCATAGAGATGAGGGAGTCCTTGAAAGGGATTGACAGCAATGAGAATGTTTCCTGTATAAGTCTGTCATGATGTCAAAATATTATAACAGACTCGCCTATAACTCACTGCATTAACTAATGATGTTAACCAAAGACCAGGATAAAAATATTTGTATTGCAACCAGAAATGAATTATTCTTACATAAATTTCATTCATGTCATATCTGATTGCCAAGTTGTCCAGAATTGCAGGCTCATGGAGATAAGTTAATCTTGTCATGTCCTCTACTCCCTCTGAAGAAGCTTCAATGTCTTTTGGATAGAGTCTTGATAAGTTAGCTACGACCTGACCAGTACAAGGAACTGTGAGTCAGAAGTAGGGAAACAAGATCCCCTGACAGTTTCTCTAAGAAGTAACATGATAAAGGACTGCAAAACAACTTTCCTTGAGAGTCACCATGTTACAAATCCTAAATAAATAGAAGTAATATTGAGTTACAAGAGCATTAGATAACTAGAGGAAAAAAGAAACTCGTTTACCTCTCTGCCATCATTGGTTCTAACCTCTGCTTCGTCTCCTTTTATATCAAGTACAAATCCATCAATCCATGCTTTTTCTGGGTCTTCTATCCAAACATGAGATTTCACCCTGATGTTTTCGGCCATTTGCGTAAGAATCTTCCTGGCATCACAGTAAGCACCACAAGCTTTCAGCAGACCGTAAATACATGTTTAAGTATACATCCACATTCATTCTTGTGTTTGCACATCTAGATGTACAGAGCTACCATTTCAAAAGGTACTAACACACAATCAAACTATTGAATCTAAGACTCGAAGGTTTATAAAATGTCTCTCTTCCGCAATGATAACCAAGGATCGAAAAACCATTATGGCACTGAAACTTCATAGCGGCGATAAATCTATCAAAAGGATGAACACCTTGTGGATGTAGCTCAAAGAAACGCGTAAAACTTCAGAAATTCCGATAGACGGAGCTATGAGACGTCTGGAGAAGACGAGTAATTGGATTGGAGGCAAGACGGGGTGATTCAGTATTCGTATAACAAGGTTCGAATTTCATGGACGTGATCGCTTTTTCTTCTGGATTCAAACGCAAAGGTGAAAGAAAGAAAAAATGATTTTTCTTTCTCATGGCGTGTAATCGATTTCTGCACAGTGACGCAGAAATTCCCCTTCGATTTCGCCATTCTTGTGGACACCATTGTCTCTTTCTCTATCTCTATCTTTCCCTCCTATTTTTAGCGGTAGAGACTTTCACATTCAAAAACACCAGTATCGTCTTCCTCACCTTAATGACCCGGAATCTGATCCGACCCGACAAGAAAACCGAACTAGGATTAGAATCTGGGTAAACTAACCGAAACAAACCAAGCCAATCCAACCGCACCCAAATTGTTTGGTTCAGTTTGAATTAAAACCGAACCAAGCTCATAATCCAATATATATATTTTTTTTTATTAATTAGCCTTTTAAATTCTTTTATTAACTGGTTCATAACATTATTCTAATATATATAATCTTAAATTTAGTTTAAATGTAATGAATTTTTTTTTAAAAATATATGAGCTTTTTTTTAATAACTTCTTAACATAATAGATTAATTTTGCTGAAAAATATACATTTTTTTTTTAATATTTAATAAATCCAAATGGAACCTAAATTTAATTTAGACCATATTAAGCTAAACCGAAGGTAAACCAAACCAAACCTCATTTCAATCTAAGTATGCGGTTTCAGAACAAAAAAAAACAATTATGGTTCAATACGTGAATTTCGAGAAAAAGAGAGGTGAATTTGCAAATTTTGTCAAAAGTAATTTAGAGAAGGGGTATAGTAGTAAAATGAGTGGATTCAATCCATCCATTTCCACGGGATCTTTCTCCTCATCGGCGATTTCCTTCCTCTATTTCCAACCACCAGTCGCCGCCGCCGCGATCGTTCTCTCTATTTTTTGAAGCTTGTTTCCGCCCTATCCATCGAATAATTTAGTTGCGTCTACTGAACTTAGGACACCATGAAAATTTTCTCAGTTCAGTCCACTCTCTTCAGCCGAGCTTCCGTCGTTCTTCTCCCTAGTAATGGTCTCAAACGGTTTTCATTCGCTTCTTCGTTTTCATCGAACGCTGTTTATGCTCCACCTCTTCCCAAAATGAAGAAACGGCGGTTCCCAATCGTCTCGGCTGTTGATATTGGTGGCGTCACAATCGCTAGAAATGGTTTGTACTTCTGATTTTTGAAACCATTGTTGGATTTCGTATAGCTTGAATTTGAAATACTTTGATGCTGTTCTTTATTGCAATTCTTTTTTTTTTTGTCAAATCTGCAGATGTGGTGAGAGAAGATGATCCAACAAACAATGTACCAGACTCCATTTTCTCTAAGCTAGGAATGCAGCTACACAGAAGGGATAAGCATCCTATTGGGATCTTAAAAAATGCTATCTACGACTACTTTGATTCCAATTACACTAAAACTTTTG
Source organism: Biscutella laevigata subsp. laevigata (assembly GCA_900406315.1). Classification (NCBI taxonomy): domain Eukaryota; kingdom Viridiplantae; phylum Streptophyta; class Magnoliopsida; order Brassicales; family Brassicaceae; genus Biscutella; species Biscutella laevigata. The sequence goes on along the minus strand of OVAU01000061.1, from coordinate 11,731 downwards.
AGAAGTTCGAAGACCTTTCCCCAATTGTTTCCACAAAGCAAGTAAGTTCTCTGTACTCAAGCTTGTTAAATTCCAATTTTCTGGAATATCACTTCATGATGTGCTATTAAAGTTACCTTCGTTTTCTTTTGGTACCAGAACTTTGATGATGTGCTAGTCCCTCCTGATCATGTTAGCAGAAGCCTTAATGACACTTACTATGTAGACTCCCAAACTGTTCTGAGATGTCATACTAGTGCTCACCAAGCTGAGCTGTTGAGGAAGGGTCATAGACGTTTCCTTGTAACTGGGGATGTTTACCGTAGAGATTCTATTGATTCTACTCATTATCCGGTTTTCCATCAGGTGTTCTGTTCTCCGTGTCCCTGTGTTTCTTTTAAACTTTGTCTGTTTTGCTCGATATCATGTCTTTCTTATACTATATGTCTATTGTGTTCTTAATCTAAAACAGATGGAAGGCTTTTGTGTCTTTTCTCCCGAGGACTGGAAGGAGTCTGGCATGGATTGCACATTATATGCCGCTGAGGATTTAAAGAAATGTCTAGAGGGATTGGCACGCCACTTGTTTGGTAAGATCCATTCAGAAGAAGTTATCGACTTCAATTATGTATATGGTTCAGCTAGTTCACGATTAATTTTTCTGTAAAAGTGAGAGTTTTTAGGATGTTTATAGCATCAATTTTAAATAAGGATGCCGATATTTAATTTGGATGAGAAATTTTCACGATAGAATGATCTTGTGAGTTGTGAGTATGTGACTGTAAGTGTAATGGGAACTTTTTTTGGATGCCAGGTGCGGTGGAAATGAGATGGGTTGATACATATTTCCCGTTTACCAATCCATCTTTTGAGCTTGAGATATATTTTAAGGTAGTCTCTTCCTATCTGTAATTTTGCATAATTATGCTTGCTCTGCCTTAAAGGACCATACTCATAATTTTATGCAAATCTCAGTTTTCCATCTAACAAGCTTTCATCTGATTATTGATTCAGGAAGACTGGTTGGAGGTTTTGGGCTGTGGGGTGACGGAGCAAGGAATCCTGAAGCAGAGTGGATTAGAAAATAATGTTGCCTGGGCGTTTGGACTTGGATTGGAGCGACTTGCTATGGTTTTGTTTGACATTCCTGATATAAGACTTTTCTGGTCATCAGATGAACGTTTTACATCCCAGGTTATACTTGGTTGATAACTGGAGTGATGATATTAATCGTCTCAAAGTTTGAGTTCTTTTCTCACATCAATGGATTTTATATCATGCGCGCAGTTTGGAAAAGGAGCTCTTGGAGTCAAGTTCAAGCCATATTCAAAGGTAATCCTTTTTTTGCATAATCATCTCCAGATGTTGTGGACTAGTGAATTTTTAAGTTTTCACGGTGGCAAAACAAAATCTTGTTCTGCAGTATCCTCCTTGTTACAAGGACATCAGTTTCTGGATAAGTGAATCGTTCACAGAGAATAACTTCTGTGAAGTAGTTAGAGGAATTGCCGGGGATCTTGTTGAAGAGGTACATGCTTTATATCTTGGAAGAGAATACAAACTTTAGAGGAATAGAACTTACTTTTCGGCTTTCATAAAACTTGTATTGTCACATTCTTCGGTGTGATTGTTTATAGCCTCCATCATTGATTCAACAGGTGAAGTTAATTGACAGTTTCACCAATAAGAAAGGGATGACGAGTCATTGTTACAGAATTGTGTTCCGTTCCATGGAGCGATCTCTTACGGATGAAGAGATCAATGATCTGCAGGTATTCATTTCTTGCTTCTCCTTTAGTTCACTGATCAGTAAGCTAAAATGGCACTTTCCAAATTACTGTGAGACTAATAGGAAAGATACATTTGGTTATAATGTTGATGTTGTTACATTTCCAAATGCAGAGTAAAGTACGTGATGAGGTGCAGAGGAAGCTAAATGTTGAATTAAGATGAATTCTGAAAAGTAAAGAATTGTTGCAGACGATGATGAACATTTTCAAGTTTTAATATTGTAATTCCTTCATAAAGTTTATTTACTTCTTCGGTAGTTGCATTACCCTCAAATAACATATTTGTACATTGTTTTTGTTATTCCCAAAGAAAGAAAAATAAAGTTGTCTATGTTTTATACTTTGAAACGCAAAATCTTTGTACGCAATACTTTCAGAAAGTGTTTCACAATTTTACAAGAAACAAACATTAATGAATTATCTTTGATGATCCAACAAAACAAGCTACAACTGTTGTCCAAAATTGTTTCACATTTGCCTCGACAAGAGCTCTTGCTGATTAGTGATTACCACAAAATCTTACTTAAGGGTTGATTCTATGAAGTGTATTCGTGTATGAATAGCTTGAAAACGAAACAAAAAGCTTCCGAAACCTGCAAAATCACATTCAAACAGAAAAAAGCTTTCCTCTTCAAAAGAGCACAACAGATTTTCATGTTTAAGTAAAACATAGATCATATTTGGGGAAAGAGATGTACCAAACCCATTGACTCAAGTGTTGTGCCATTGCTTCAAAGCTTCTCCTAGGCTTCTCGTTTATGATGATTACAGTACTCTGATGTTTCTTGGCAGATAAAATTGACAGCCAAATGTCTACAGGTCCACAGTACTTGCGAAAGATATTAAGGCTTACCTGATATACAAAACCGTGTAGATCTTTTAGCTGAATCGAGTTCAGTCACTAGGAGCTTGCAGAATCTTTCATAGTTACAA
>OVAU01000060.1:14026-31536 GCA_900406315.1 Biscutella laevigata subsp. laevigata | reverse complement strand
TAGTAATCGTGGTGCTATAGTAATGGGTTTGTTTTTGAGTTCGGCCTTATAAGATGCCCACTGAACTAACTCTGTTAAGTATGTCCATTATTATGAGACTTATATTTAAGGGATAAGAATCGCGTTCTGCCCTAAAACGAAACCCTTGTTTTTGTTTCGCCGAAGTGCAGGAGTCGCTCCAACAAGTTTCCTAATTAACGATTAAGCTAAGAGAATGCCCGAGAGCGACCCCCCGACAATGAAAGGTTTGTAAATTTTGAGCTATTAACGTTTTTTTTTTGTTTAGTTATTACATCTGAATTCTCAGATTTTCACGGATCATGTAATAACTTTCAGAACCAGCTCGTGATCCCTGTGAGGCAACCCTCGCGGTTGGTTTGCCGGAAAGACTGTTTTGTACCGATCGCTACCCTGTTGGCCGTGTCAACGTTTACTCCAGACCTGATCTACTTGGGTTTGTCCACGAACAATTGAAGGGTACTGATGAGTGGGAAGACATTATGAGATCTTCTTTTGGGCGGCTTTTCAACTTACCAGTCACGCGATGCTACATATCATGTAAACTGTTGCATAGCCTCCTTACACGTCAACTTGTAGCTAAAAGAAAATATGAAATGTGGACTGTTTTTGGGAGACATCCGCTTAGGTTTTTGATAACTGAGTTTGAGGCTGTTACTGGTCTAAATTGTCAACCATTCCCTAGTAATTACAATCAAGAATGTAATAGTGTGAAGAAATATGGTGAAGGATCAACATGGGAGTCTTTTATTGGGACTAACAAGGACGCCAAAATCTCTGACTTGATTTATTTGCTCTGAAACAGCAGGGGGATGTCTGGTTGGCGCAAGACAGGGTTGGCGTTGCTATTGATAGTAGAGGGAGTGTTAATAGCTAACCATCAGGGCAATAAGCTTCTGACACCTAAATATGTTGAAATGCTTTCTGACAGAGAAGGATTCCTTAATTTCCCATGGGGTAGGGAATCTTTTTTGAAGACAATTGCTTCGTTGATTCCATCTAGAGCATCAAGTAACTGCAGTGGTAGCGGTTGTGGTATCATGCAAAAGCAACTGAAACAGGTGTCAATCAGCTTGAAGGGGTTCCCTCTAGCCCTTCAGCTAATTGTATTCAAGGGAATACCCGCTCTAGACGAACTAATTCCAAACTCCAGTGACATGCGGACTATAAAGGAAGTAAGCTTTAGCGCACATGCAAAGAACGCTGCCCTTAGCCTTAAGGCATTTCTGGAAGTTGAAGACAGAGAAGAGGTATTTTTTGTTGTAAAATTAGATTTTTTAGCGTATTTTGGGTTTTTTGGCTTGAAATATTTATTTTAACTGTTTGTAGGTGTCGGTACTCGCAACAATCGAGTTAGATGGGCCGGTAACAGGGGTGTTACGTTGGGTAGACGAAGTTGAAGACGCGAGAGTTAATTTTCTTGAGCAACTAATTTCTGATGGTCACATATTTGGAAAAAGGGAATGGATCGGAGGCGACATGTCAGTTGGACAAAGAAGACGTGGTAAGTTTAATACATTTAGAGCCGCCAAATCCTTTGGTTCGGCCAAAGTTAAAGGTGACAGAGTCAGGGGTGTAATTAGACGAGGCAGGGCGTATTTTACAAGGAGCTGCAACAAAGTGAAGGATGGTGTTAACTTAGGGTCGGGGTGCCTAACCACGGATGATTTTAATTGTGGTGACGATGTCTGTGTAGAGTTAGAGTTTGGAAATTCGTCGGTTGAGGGGGACGCTAGCGACAGTTCATTGGCCAAAAAAGATCGCCCTAGGGGCACTACTCTCAGACATACAAAAGCCTCGTGTAGTTCAATCCCGAAAGAAAGCAGCAATTGTGGTGTTAAAACAGGGTTAGTGGATAAGCGTATTGAAGGGGAGAATGAGTTAAAAGCCTGGATGGAAAGTAGACTTGATGAATTGAATTCCGCATGGTCTAAGAGATTTGAGGAGGTTACCGCACAATTGAAGAAGTCGGAGTTGCTGAGAGGGATACAAAGCCCGAATGTTCAGATGGATAATTCCCAGTGTCCAGTTCGCGCCACAAGTCAGGTTCGATGAACTGGCCACTATGTAATAATATTTTAGCACTAGTTGTAATAGTTACTTAACTTTCACATTTGTGTTTATTAGGTTCCGGTTATGGCTATCGTTCCATACGTTGAGGTGCAGGCTACCTAATTTTCAAATTCCTATTTTGAGGTGGTTTAAAAGTCTTATTTATTTGTTTACTGATCAGTGTCTGTTTTGTTTCAGTACAAGTCAGCAGTGCACAACTATACACCGGTACGAGAGGTGAGTTCCATATTTGTTGATGTTACAAATGTTACTGAATAAGTTGTAGTTAAATTCTTAAGTCATAACACATATTTCTGAGATAAATGGAAATCTTGTTTTGCAGGGTTCGATTAGCTCGGTGCTTTATTCTGATGTTTCTGGTGTACATCACAATGTATTACCAAAGAGGAAGTTCGTTGTTGGCATGGATGGTGCATCCCTGCACAATCGTATGAAAAAGAAGAAAATAGCGCATGGCATAGTTAATCAATCAAGTGAAGGAACGACGGCAGTGGTAAGTTTGGACTTCATTGTCTTTCTCAAACATAATATGTTGATTCAATTAGCACACGTAATCATGATATTTTTGCGTCGAAGCAGTTGTTGATCAAGGCACATAATGAAGTCGAGAGGCTTTCAGTAACTATGAAGGAAAACAATTCTGAGGTATGTGTTATATGTTACCCAACGCGGATGTCTTAGTTTGTGGTCACGTTATCATGGTCAGACCAAACAATGTTTAAGCGCGATAATTTCTAAGTGGAGTTTCTGCTGATAGTAGTAATTGGTTGCAGGATCTCGAATGTTTAGGTAATGAAATCGTGGTAGTAAGTGACAGTTATCGTCAGAGGCTGTGTCCAGGTGCAGGACCTATCGTGATTGAGAAGGAAATAGCTAAACAATTACTGAACAGTCAATGCGGTAACCCATCCCCTCTTTTCCAGCCGTTGGATCTTGGCAAATATAAAGCCTTGAAAAAGTACATGGAATCCAATTCGACTAGGTAATTTCTTTAGTTTATAGGTTATCAGTTTAACAACGCTTGGCCGATAACTTCCTATTGCCTGCTGTTTTGTAGGCGCTATGTTACTAAATGCAACTTTGCGTTTGATAACAACTTCTTGCTCTTGCTTGCTAGGCCCACGGCCTGGGTGAACACCCTTGTAAGTCTTGAACTTGTAATTTCCAGGCGTCATTGACATTTGCGTAATTGACGATTTGATATAATTGCAACACATGGAAATTCTGATGGACATGCTTGGAAAGCATCATGCTGAAACACTAGCATGTAGGAGGGCCTCATTTGTGTCACCGATGTTTATGAATCATCTACTATCACAGCAAAAACACTTTGAACAGTCGGATGACAAACGTTTGTTTGAATGGTCCACCCGGATTAACAAACTTGTAGCAAAGACCGGGACTGAGTGGCTAGTAGATGTTGACTTGTGTTACATGCCTGTGATATGGGGCAACAAGCATTGGGTAGGATTAGTTATTGATCTACGGTTATGTTCAATTGAAGTACTTGATCCATACGTGGACCTGACGAAGGAAGAGAAGGTCAAGAAGCACCTGTCGTTTTTGTCAACTGCGTTACCTTATGTTATGAAGCAATGCTGCTTCATGAATAACGCTTCTAACATCGACCTGAAACCATTCAATGTGTCTCGGGTATCTGGTTTGTACCAAAATAAACGAAGTGGTGATTGTGGACCTGTAGCAGTCAAGTTTTTGGAGATGCACGCATATGGAGAGCTACATTCCTCAAGTTATAAGATGAATGACGCGATTGTTGATGATCTACGAAGGCAGTATGTCTTAGACATTTATGGCCATTATGTTCGACCTCTACACCTCGTTTGATAAGTGTTGCGTTTGTAATCCATGTTAGAAAGTGTGGGAAACTATCTAATACGTTGGTTTGTTGGCTTTTGAGGACGGTAGTAGTATGTAGTTGGCTATTTTGGTGTTTACATGAGCCAACCGGATAATGTTTTGTTTTAAATATTTTTAGAAGAACGAATTATTATCTAAATAAGTTGTGTTTTGGTCTTTTTGTGTTTAATTTTGTGGGGAAATTTATTTCTGTGGGTTGAACTCTTACCCTTATTCACGTGTTGTGTTTTGCCGTGTGTGATTGTGCTGTGTTGTGTTTTAGTACCTGGATTGTGGTTGAGTTATGTTTTGATGTAGTTTGTGATAATTATTTTTTTTATCTACGTGGACATTGTTATAAAGTTGGTAGCTTTATGATGTATGGTTGTGTTTAATTACCTGGATTGTGAGCAATTATTTTTTCAGGCATATTGTTTTGAGTTTGATTTTTTCCGGGAATGAATGATGCTGTATTTAAGAGACTATTGCCGTTTTCCTTTTTTTCAGGTGGACCAAACCACTAATATCTCGGTGTAAATGTGTTATATTGTGGTTATTACTGCAACCATTAAATCTGTGTTCGTTATTTTATATGATTATGTTGTGTCCTGTTGAAGTACATGGATTGTGGTTGGTTCTTGCTTTGTTTTTTGTGAGGAATAATTTTTTTTTGGTTTTTTACTACCATAACAAAAAGTGTCTATATTCAGTGAATGCAACATGATATAACCGTAGATTAAACTATATGTGAATTTCTTCTTAATTAGTAAAAGCGATAGAATCTAACAAAATAGCTTGGCAGATTGGCAAGCATTAATTATAGAGAGTAGTGGTACATAACCGATGGCTGGTTTAGAAACACAACCGCAAAAACATTTAGGTATTAATGGTTGGTTTACCCTCCAATTCAAAAACGTATTGAAATTGGATAGTAACCCCACCAGAAAACTAATTAGAAGTCATAGACCTAATGATATGCCGAGAAACAAAAAATTAAAAAACATCACGGCTTGTTGACCACGTGGCCATCATATAGGGTTTTTGCAACTGATCTTGTTGTGACCCATAACACCACATCTCCCACATTTTCTCTGCAGCTTAACTTCCTGTAAGGAATTAAAATTTGGAAATTTAATAAGGAAACTAGAAAACAAGTCTTGTAATTTGAATGTCTTCACTGTATGAATTTTAAATTGTGCACTGTTAATAAGCTTAAACTAACCGGAATTTCACCAGTCGAGGGTATCCTGTTTGCCTTTGGCCGCCCACAAGGTCTTCTGGTCCTGGGTGGTTGAATCACCCTATTTTTGATCGCCTCTGGAATTTCATAGTCAGCAGGGTCTCCATTCGGTTGAATCAAGCCTTCGTAAGTTTTCGCCCATACAGAGCTCCTGTAATGGTCTCCAACGAGAGAGGAGTAAGGTAATTGCTTGTCACCAGCAACTATTAATGCATGGCCACACGGTATTTTTAGCGTGTCATACACCTTGCAACTGCATCTCTTGTGTGATAGTTGAACATATTCCCGTTGTCCAAACTTCCCAACAACTTCACTACTCCAAGATGACACACTGGTTATCTTGGTCCCCTTTGCCAACTTCAAGTTGCTTGTGATGATTCTATCAACCTCTGGGGTTGTTTGACCTTTATATGTCAATGCTCGCTCTCTGCGTGAGCTGAACCAACGCATTAGCATGGTTTGTATGAAGATGAGTAATTCAGTTATTGTAGACCGTCTCCCGTTTCGTAAGGCACTGTTGAGTGACTCTGCAATGTTGCTTGTTAGGAGATTAAATCTATTTACAGGGAAGCATGCCCTAGCCCAAGTCTCAAAACCAATCTCTTTTAGATACTTTGCACATGGTACGCTGATGGAGACTATTTCCTGGAAGACGTTTTTGAACGTTTTAGGCTTATAGGCGCTTGCGGCTTTCATGACCAATTTAGCGAGGCCCTTATTTTTGAAATTCGAGACAACATTCCTAGACAAATGCACGATGCATGTGCCGTGTCTAGCTTGTTTGAAGACTGATTTACTTGCCTTCACAATTGATCTGTGTCTGTCGGATATAACTGCTAAGGAAGGACTATCACCTACAATACCCTCCACTTTACTTAGGAACCAATGCCATGAAGCGTCAGTTTCTGCATCCACTATTGCAAAAGCTAATGGGAAGACCTATTGACATGATTATAGAGTGTTATAAATACTAGATAGGAAGTGTTATAAATACTAGATAGGAACTGTGAAACTAATATTTGAAAGTATAGAGTGTTATAATTACTAGATAGGAAGTGTGAAACTAATGCTAAATAGAGACACATAAGACACGTCAAGTAAGGGGATGTTGAAGTTCAAAACTGTGGTAATATGATTTAGCAGGCCAATGATTCAGTACCTGGAAGTTAGCATCCTGACCGCTTGCAGTTAGCAAGACGCCCTTGTACTTCCCACTCAAGTGTGTACCATCCAAAACCAGCACAGGGCGTACATGCTTAAATCCTTCAATACTAGCCCTAAAAGCCAAGAAAAGATACAAGAATCTCTCTACTCCTTCCTCATCGGTTGCTGTCTTGATATCCGTAACGGAACCCGGGTTTGCAAGCCTCAAAATATGCAAATACTCTTCCACTTTAGAATAAGATTCCTCTTTTGTCCCTCTGACCCCATCATTTACCGCTTGGTTTGCTCTCCAACATTTGGAGTACGATGTAGAAACTCCTAAGTCTTCCATTACTAACTTTTGGATGTTCTTTGGTTTGGGTCCATCATCCAACACTCCGTACTTGGACTTGTATAAATGAGCAATGACTTTAGAGGTAGCCATTTTTGTAAAATTACTCCTTGTTTCAATACAACATGTATGCTCAAGGTTTGCCTTAGTTATCGTGTAATATGAATTTTCCTTTTTTTTCCGAGCATTAACCAACCAGCAACAGGTTAGATCAGCACAGGTAACAACGAAGTTGGTCTTTGTGGTCCTTCTCTGTTTGAATTGAAACATATTCCGTATTGCGTAGATGGCCAAGGCAATTTGACATTCTGTTTTGCTTACAAAGGTTCTTCCAATGACAATTGTGTCTTCACCCTCGTCCGAATCAAGATCAAGAATAAAAGTAGATGCGTATTGAGTGTCATCAAACAAGGGGGGGGATATCAATTACAGCAGGTGTGTTATTGGATGGTGGGCCATGCTGACCATTTGGCGTGACCTCATGGTCTGTGTCGCTATCATTGACCACAGCCTTCCCCCTTGATGACTGCACATTAGACTGTATACCCGATAAAGAACCACCAGCAACTGAACGGGTGGATTGATACGGAGAGTCGGGACGATGTGTAGACTGACTTGTTTGGACTGTCTGGGTGTTGCAAAACTCGTTTGATAAATTCCGACCAGCTAGACCAAAGTCGTGTTCTAACATTATTTCCACGGCATTTGATCCTCCAAAAGTGTAGTCCAAGAGTGGTTCCCAAAAGTCCCTATCGTATCCTCTCGAACCAACTTCCTCCGCCTCAACTGAATCACCAGAGCTATCACTATCATTAGCTTGATCAAACCGAATAGTGGAGCTTTCCCCTGAAGCCCATGTTTTGCCTGAGCTCATCATCTTATATTCAATTGCTTCTACGACGTTTAAGAAAGCCCTATTCATCAAGCATACTTCTAAAGGTTCCTGGCTACCAACTGCTTCATTTTCGACGGCGACGTCCTCATCGAGGCTACACCCGCCAACAGAGTTTGGGACTTTCCTTTTTTGACCAACAATGGGTGTAACGTATGAACTGTTTTGGCCATCGTTGACAAAGGTTACGTAGATGTTTGTAAGCTTCTTATCTTGTAAATGCCTAATGCACGTCCGCAAGCTAGAATTTGTCGTAAGTATAACTGGTGGTGTCCTTTTCCCAATATCTAAGCTTTCCAAGTCAGGTGATAGGTAGCTCAAACTGATAGTAGTACCATTCTCTGCCTCTCCAAATGCTCGGTCTACGACAGAACTCAGTTCTGATAGAACAGTGCTTTCTTTGAAATGAACGACTCTGCACATTCGATGGTGATCAATGACGAAATCCCAGTTACCGTCATCTTTATAATTCCAGTGACCAGCTACAAATATACATTCTATCTCCATTTTCAACCTATAATAACCGGCGACTCAGGTTAAACTTATGAAAAATAGCAATTGGAGGTATCTAACCATGAAAACAACAAACATGAGTTAGTCTGTAACTAACCAGAATGAGTGAATGACTTGAACGGATGAATGCCTTAACTGTATCGAATCGCAACTACACCACCATTAATATCTCTGTTGTGCAGCTCTTACGTTAAATAATGGAGGTAATGCATTGAAAGGGAGAAGTAAGAGAAAGCTTTGATGAACTGGTTTACACACCGGTTATTAGTCACTATATAAAAGCAAAAGAAAAAAAAACTGCTCTAGGTTTGTTGCTTAACACACTGGTTATTAGTGACTAAAAGTGATATCGTAATTCCAGGTTCCCTTGAAAACAACAAACATAAAGAAAGAGGTTCCTACACCGTTGGATCTACTAAATGATGAACATCAGACTTTGATCTCATAAACCTATTAACCAACAGTTAGCTATATATTGTCATTATTAAAAAATGTCCAATCTCTGACAGCCCTTTCAGAAGTTTGTAACAGTAGACTGTCATGGAATTGTACACCTTGCCTCCTTAATTGCCAACTGCGAAACCTATTGTAGTACGAGATTTGGGTGTATTAATTTAGCATTTAATGCAAAAGTGCCCTTTATATATTCAGTAGTACACATATGGGGCGAAGGAGGTTTGAGTTCATTTGGGGAAACCTTTTAGCATAGAAGAAAAAATGTCATGTAAGTTGTTTCTGACTTTACTCTTAACCTTCTTGTTAACATGAATTATTAACAGTAATTATGTAAGGGTAGTAGATGTATGAAGCTTTGTCATAATATTAGTTTCCACATGCACTGTACTGCTATGGGAATGTGTGTTTAATGTCATATTTTGTTAGGACATGTAATTTTCCTCATCTTGTTTTGTTCATTTTGACAGGGTTAGAAGGTGAACAAGGGAATTTGTACAACATTTTTAAGAATCAAGAGACAAGGCTGTCAACAACTTTGTTTCCTCCCCTTGATTTGGAAACGTATAACCTCCTGCGGTCCTTCCTAACAGATGACCCTGAAAAGTATGTTCCACAAGCTATAGCGGATTTAAGTCACACAACCGTCTAATATGTTTCTTTATACGCAGGAGCTATGCAACAAAAGACAATTTTTTCTTGGACAACAACTTCATTCTTAGCTACGCTGAAACACCAAATATCATCACCTCAGAGGTTAAAGACGAAGTGTTTAGGACGAATTTTTTTTGATGTTATATAATTTTTTTTAACTTTAGGTTTTGATGTTACAGCACATGGAAGTACTATGTTTTATGTTAGGTGAACTACACGAGGATACCCTAAGTTTGAGAAGGTCACGTTTCATTTCGCCTGAATTCATCACGCTAATCACAACCAGGCCGAGAGCTTTTAGAGCTGCTATAGACAAAAGAAAAATTATTTGGTCAAACAAAATTAAAAACATCGTCAGGGGGAGGACAGGCAATTGGATGGAGGACGTGGATAAAATATACGTGCCGATGATCTGCTCCTTGGGACACTGGGTTGGATTAGTTATCAAGCTACGAACAAGGTGTATTACAGTTTTGGACCCACACCTTAATGTGGTTGGCCGTTGCGATGATGATGAAAAGATTTTGACCTTGGCATCTGCTATTCCCTTTATTCTCAACCGATTTGCAGACACGAAACACACCCGCAATGCGGAATTAACACCATTCAAAGTGACCAATACCGGATTCTCATGCAACTTCACCAGCGAGGGACATTGTGGCCTGCTTGCTGCTAAATTAATGGAACTGCATTTACACGGGTCGAACTTTACTCCAATGTCTAAAGATACGGTATTAGCTGTTCGAAAGCAATTTGTGATGGATGTGTACGAGCACTACGTTTTGAAAGAATGTTATCTTTGGTACGCGGGCAATTGATTGTTATGTATTTACATTCGCATGCTTGTTAATGTGTTGTAATTGTAAATGTAACAAAAAAACAATTTGAAACTTTAAGCCGCCGAGTATTGATGGTTAAGAATGTGCATTCGGGGTAACCATAATTGTAACCACGAGTTAGTAGGCCTTGGTTTTTTTTTTCTTTTTGAACCACGTAGGCCTTGGTTTTGTTGTTGAAGTTAGATATTAGGGTTTTAACCAGGAGACATGGATATTATGGTTACAATCTCCTATAATTAAAGGAGGGCATATTAGTTGGTAGTAATCGTGTGTCATACTTAATGTAATGATAGATATACCTTTATAAAATTTAAAATCCTATGGAATAACATTGATTTAGGATTTGAGGAGCATCGTTTTTTGTGGAGAAAATAGTGTGTGTAAGATAGTGTTATGATATCCTAACGGAAAAAAAATTTTGTGTTTTGATAGATAAATATTTCGAACTTTGAAGGAGATATTTGAGCATAAAAATAGTAATGATGAGATATACAAAGTATAACCATTGCGCGTTTTGTGATTTTTTTCATACAAAACCATATGTTATGCCATTGATAGTATATGTCTTCAACCTTATTCATTTTGTCCGTATATGAAAATCATTTACCTTAACGGAAAATATGCGGTACAGCTGTGTTATGTCATGACATCCCATTAATGAGTAAAAGGCCAGGATTATTTGAATTGTCCAGCGGTTTTAAGAATATGTCAAGTCTCTGTAGTCCGACTTCTTCCATTAAAGGCGTCCTCTTCTTCCCCCATAATTTCTAGCCGAGATATAGGAATTACAGAGAAGGTTGAGGTGAATTTTTGATATTATGTATTTGAAGGTTAAGGTGAATTTGTTTGTGACTTTGTTTGTGGCTAGTTACACCCGTACATGGGTTTTTTGTTATGTTACTGTTAGGTATGAGTTCCTCTTCTCGGGCTTCCAATGGGATTCAACAGCTAAGGTAACCGGTACCATGTTTGGGGATCCCTGAGCAGTGTTGGTGCGGAGATAAAGTGGTGAAAAGAACATCGAGTAGTGCGCTCAATCCACATCGGAGATATTTTCGGTGTTATTATGCGTGGAGGTTATCGGTATAATAGAAACAGTTTATGCATATAGAAGAGGATTCAATTCAAATTTGTATTATTGGTTTTGCCTTTTGTTGAAAGGCAGTTAATAAATTTTTTTTGAAAAATGTAGCTTGTGAATGACGAGCACGTATTTAAGTGGGTTGATGATGGAATACTGGAGGAGTTCGAATCACTAGCGTTGCAAGCTGATTCATCGAATAGGCAACTAGTTATGGAATTTGAAGAGAAGTTGCATGAAGCGAGAATACTATCAGAAACTAGTTTGAGTCAGTTTAAACTAGATTTCGATACAAGGTTGACTATGGTAGGGAACGATGGAAAAAGAGAATTCCATATTGTTTTGTTATGTGTGTTTTTAGGTTTTCTCCTACTTTTTGCCATCCTTAAGGTTTAGCTTTCTAGTGTTTTGTGAAGTTATGTTGGGTTATGTGGATATAATTGCAGCTGATAAGCTTTCTGAAAAATTAAATCCTTATGTGTTGAAAGGCAATAGATTTTTCAACTGATTTGGGTGTAATCAGAATTTATGTTGATGAATGGAACTCTGTAATTTCATAGATTGAATTTAAAAGACTGAAAATGTCCTCTATGTTTGTTTCAGGATTTATGTTTAATAAATTCATTTGCAGATCTATAACTCTTGGTTGTTATGTGAAACAAAACTTTAGTATGTTTTAGAATGCAATGAACACTATGAAAAGTGTTCTAGGATGCAAATATCTCTAGAATGAAACCCATTTGTATATAATCCGACTGACTAAATGACGCAGGTTTATGTGTAACACTCTTCTGCAAAAGGCGTACATATTCATTAACCAATGGCTTTGAGGTGTGTGTTTGAAAATCAGGTAGTAAGAGTTAGCATATTCATAATGGTACGATGTAAACCAAGACAGCTAAGAAAGTGACTCAAACTAGTCATTTAATTGTGAAGAATTAAAAAGTATGTTTACAGCTAATAACGTGGTACGAAATAGTTAGCTAACCACGCGGTCAGTGGGTAAAATGAGTGCAGGTTTGAGACCTGTGATTTAATTGTGACCCCACCAACCGTTGGCCATCTGGTGTGATAACACCACACACAACTGTAGATAAAGTTAACCACAGAGTCAGTATGACGTTCGGATAAATTAAAATGTTAGATATGACTAACATGCTTGACGAGAACTTAATTAAGCTAGCCACACATTCGGTAAGTAGTTGGATACAGACCTGGTAAGTTTGAGTTACCAAAAGGCTTGCCGAGAAAATGTTGAACCCCCAAACGTGCAAAATGATAGGGTGAAAGAAAAAAAAAATTAATGATTGTTTTAGTGAAAATAAGAAACGTGCGTGACCGGGGCAGCTTTTCTAACGCACTTCACGAGTCTGATATTTATGGGCATATAAGGGAGCAAGGTAGTGAACGCAAGCATCGATGACGTACTGCTTCCTGAGTTGATCGACCAAGCCATCATTAAGGTTAGACATAGCTTCCTGGGGGTTGCCAAGTGCGTGTAGTTCCATGAGCTTGATTGCGACAGGACCGCAATCTCCTCCGCGTGCGTTGCAGTATAGTCCTGAAGAACGGCAGATGTTGAATAGTTTAAGATGGACTTTGGCTGCATTCCTTGTTCTGCAGCAATACTTCAAGATATAGGGGAGACTGTTAGCTAGAGGTGACAAAGATGCTTTGAGTTTATCTATCTCCATAAGGTTGCAGTTGGGATCAAGGACTTCAATGAACCACAAGCCAAGATTGATCACCAGACCAACCCAATGGGCCTCGCCCAAAAACATAGGGATATATAATGTGTCTATGTGTTGCAGCCATTCTCCAGTTGGATTGGAGACGTAGTCCTTGATAGACCTTGACCAATGGACCCTTGTTTTGTCTTTTGCCGCTAAGAAGGGTCTGGACTTTTCATGGACGAGGGATATGAAGGTTGGTGATACGAACCGAGATCTTTCCTTCTTAAGAACGTCTGCGTGTTGACAGGCCAACATCCGACATAGGACTTCCATGTGCTGTATTGGTAAGGATAAAAGTTTGTTATAGTGTAATGAATTATGAAACTGATTTGCGCGGTATGTTTTTGCTAGAGGGTAACTTACTTGTGTTTTAACCATAAGCATTGGGGTGCCCAAATCAAGTAAGAATCTGTTGGTGAAAGCAAATTTATGATTGGTTGTGTGTCTCCTGACAAGAACGAAGGTTTGGTTAGAGTGTTGTTTGTTTGAAGGAATAGCGAATATATTGAATGGAGAGCTTACTTATCTGGTTGGTTAAGCATGTGACACCGAAGGACTTCGTATGTTAAAACGTCAACGGGGAATAGTTCTCGACCTTGACGTGCTGAGAAAATTGGTGCTAGCGTGTTGACAATCATCTCTTCTAGCGGGCAAGGAAAAGTGTCCTGATTTTTGGTCGCCTGTAGAATTTCATCATCCGGAATTCCATCGAAAGCCTACGTATTAAAAAGTTTAGCTATTTAGAAAGTTATTTAGTTAAGAGTTGTATAATAGTATAGGTAGTTTAAAAATATTGAACGTACATGGGTTCCCGAGGACTCCGTCTGTGTAGGCCTCTTTTGTACTCTGTAGATAGTTGCTTTCAGATTGCTCTTCTTGGCCGCATGAGTAATTTGTTCTTGGACCTGATGCCCGGTTTAGCTGGTAGGATCTGGTTGCTGTTTAACCTGTAAGAAGGTGTAACATTTTTATTTGGTTTTACTGTAAAATGGCCACTGTGGGAAGTAAATTTTTTTGGCGTATGTAACTAGTGTGTGTCTAGGTAAAAGTGATCGAAAAAAGTAATTAATGAGAAGCTTTGTTGTTGAAACCTGTTCTATATGGTCATCACCAGATTGTGTGTTGTTGCTAACCACAGTGATATTTGTGTGTGGTTGAAACTTATCGTAATAGAGCTGCTCCTCAACCTGTTTGCAAGAAGTCAGTCGGTTATTGAATTCAGAGGTCGTCTACTGGGTAGATAGGATTTTGAAGACTTGGTGGTCAGCTATTTGTGGGACGTGTGGTTTACCTGTCCTTCATCAAGACTTTGAGAGTTTGTTGTTTGAATCGGCACAGTTCCGGTAATCTCGGGGGGCGGTTGCTGCAGTTATTATTGAGTTCACATTAAAAAGTAGCATGGGATTAAGAATTAGCCATGTAGTAAAATTATTTAGTGTATGAGATGAAGTATGGTGTGTTTCTGATAACCTTCTCGCATTGGTGAGGTTGGTGGACGGTTATGTCTGGAAGAGTTAGGGTATATTGTTCTTTATTTGCATTAGTTTTGTCCTGAAATATCATTATCGAAAGGAATAGATAGGTGCGTATTGGTTTAGTAGAGATGGATGAAGATAAGTGCGTATTGGTTTATCGAAAGAAAAATGTATCGACTAGCAAACCTTTTCACACAGTTCAGTTGTGTGGAGTGGTTTTAGTGATTGCATTGAGACAGATGGGTCTTGATGTCCGTTAGTTTGAACCTGAAAATTAACAGAAAAATATGAATCAATTACTAAAAACATTGGTATCGCAAAAAAAATAGAGAAAATAGGTTACATCCATATACCTGCCCTGTGTTGTCAGTTGGGGGAATGAACGAAGGTAGGATGACCTGATAAGTGTTGTCAGCTGCGTTTACTTCAATTTCAGTGGAGGTGGCGACTGGTTTGGTTGGGGAAGAATGTGCTTGATGACAATCTGATACTGCCTGATTATATAAAAGGATGAACTGATCAGAGAAGAACACAAGTTTGATATTGTTTTAAACAAGTTCTTGCGTGTAGAAACTCTGTCATGCACAGTTGACTTGTTGTTTCAGGTGTGTGTCGTAATAGATTCTTTACCTCCTGGAAATAGTTTTCTCCAA
This sequence comes from Biscutella laevigata subsp. laevigata, assembly GCA_900406315.1. Lineage (NCBI taxonomy): Eukaryota > Viridiplantae > Streptophyta > Magnoliopsida > Brassicales > Brassicaceae > Biscutella > Biscutella laevigata. The sequence continues at coordinate 16,560 of OVAU01000060.1, read as the reverse complement.
GGCGTGATGCTGGTGATTGCAGTCCACTATGAGGAGGAGAGTTTATGATTGTATTACCCTGTTCGGTATAAAAAAAGATGGACTGCTCAGAAAAGATTACTAGTTTGATGGTGTTTAAACCAGATCTTTGTAGTTTACTTAAACATGCACAAGTGCGTGACTTCGTGTTCAGGTGTTTGTAGTGAACGATTCATTACCTCTAGGACATAGTGTTCTCCAACGCATGTTGCTGGTTGTTGCAGTCCGATATGTTCAGAAGAGTGTGTGAATGTATTATCCTGTTCAGTTAGTGCATTTGTTATGACATGTTTCGAGGAAAAAGGATTCACCGTAACGTATTTTATGAGTTGTTAGAAACAAAATACATACTTGGGTGAGTTGATTTTGTCAATGTTTTTTCCTCCGTTTGTTGATACTCGATGTCCATCTGGGATGTGTATACCATGCGAAACACCAACGTTTGCTTGCAGGGGAAACTGCTCAAAGGGTGAGAACTCATCGTTGTTATCTGCTATGTTTTCACCTCCATCCGCTGCGTGTGTGTCCTGATCCAGTTTAGTAATTTTATGTCAAAAACGGACCAGCCAATTAAAGGGTGATTTTGCAAAAAAGAAGTGGTGATAAGAAATAGTTAACAATAGACAAACCTGGTCGTAATTGGGGGAAAGTACATTGTCTTGGCATTCAGAGCTGTGAAGAGTATCTTTGGCTCGAGGGAATTTTTTAAAAATCGATTTCTTTATCGAAGACACCAATGGGCTTCGTTTTGCAAACTTGGCATAACCTCTTAAGCGTTGCAACCTCTGGTAATTCTCAACCCTCTTCATACGGTTACTTAGTTCCGTATATCTTTTAAGCCAAATGTTATTAAGATCCTCTAGCTTTTGCTCCGTCGTAGGATGAGTGTCTCCCCTGTTGCATTCCGGCACTTTGAAGTATGAGTCAATATGTATTTGTTTCCTTGAAGAGTGTTGGTTTTTCTTCGTTTTCTTGCGTCGAGGGAGGATGCATTCCACGGGAGGAATATACAATTCCAATGAATTATCACCACCAGGCCACTCACGTTTCTGAAAGATATGACCGTCAGATATACGTTTCTCAAGGTATATAACCTTCTTATCTTTAACCTCATCATCCCACTCCAGGCAAAAACCTCCAGAAAGCACTAGGGTTGTAACTTCCAACTAAAATGATTATAGACAGGTATTAGGTCAAAGCTTAAGGTTGCATCTATACATCCACATAATCTCAAATTATAGGAACAGACTTACGCCTTAAAAAATGGTAAAACACAACAACGTGCAAAACTTCAACAAGTACAGGCATTAAGATCCTTACCTGGGGATGGAATTCAACATCCAAGACATCGAACTGTGTAATTGTTGCATTTTTAGGTTGGTCTGGGAAGGACACTTGTAGAATGGTCCGATTGTCTTCAAACAGTGGGAGACGTGATTCAAGCATTGGAATACATTTGAATGTAAGCAATTGTAGCGCAAGAGGGAACCCCTTAAGGCTGTATGAAACCTGTTGAAGTTGCTGCCTAAATAGAAATACAGTATCTTCTTTTTTCCCAGGTAACTTCCGGCGTGGTTTCATTCCAGAAACTGTCTTGATGAAGGACTCCCTACCCCATGGAAACTGCAAGAATTCATCTGGATTTCGCAGGAGTTCAACATATTTTGGAGTGGGGCGCCCTTTCCCCTGATAATTTGAAATAAGTACGCCATCAACAATTAACAACAACGCTAGTCCGATCTTCCTCCATCCAGACATCTGTTTATCATTCCTTATCATATCAACCACATCAGAAAGTGTTGCATCCTTATTGGGGCCTATGAATTCCTCCCAAGCCGAATTAGATCCTAGTTGTTGCTTGGGATGATAATCGAAGTCATACAACGGATCAAATTCAGAGCAATTCAAACCAGTCAAGAAGGCAAATTCAGCAAGACTGAACTTGAGAGGGTAGCCAGCGAAAACAGTCCAAAGCTCGTACTTTTTCTGCGTAACCAGTTGGCGGGAGAGTAAACTATGGACAAGTTTACACGATATCTGACATCGGCTAACAGGAAGGTTAAATAGTTGTCCAAATGATGATGCCTGTATAACATCCCACTCGTGTGTGCCTTTTAGTTGCTCATAGACAAAAGATAGGTAGTCCAAACGAGAGTAAACATTGAGACGGCCACCTGGGAACCGGTCTGTCTCAAATAATCTATCAGGCAGATCGTAGTCTGGGACCTTGACATCAGCGGTAGAGTCTACAGGAAATTCAACAAGGAGAGAACAAAATTAAGCAATTACAATTTGTTGTGATGAATACACAAAGAAAGTTGCTGCCAAAATCAAAAACACAGAAAACGAATGGTGGTTTTGAATATTATGCGATATGGATGACCCATATTGCAGAATTTATAACATAAACTCTCAAGAAAATAAGACAAACAAAGCTAAGATTCAAGCGATAAAGTGTACAGGAAATTCAACAATGAATAAACAAAAGTAAGCAATTACAATTTGTTGGGATGAAT
>OVAU01000060.1:0-13975 GCA_900406315.1 Biscutella laevigata subsp. laevigata | reverse complement strand
AAATGACTCACAATATATCGAACTTGTGGACATCGATTGGATATATGAAAGGCAAACCACAAAAACGAAAAGAATCAATTGACTCACCATATATCGAACTTGTGGACATCGATTGAATATATAAAAGGCAAACCACATAATTAGTTAAGTGCAAAAGACGGAGAGTGCAAACAATAAACTTAGTAAAGTGTATAGACGGAAAGTTTGAATGTTTGGTAACTCGTAAGAAAGATGAGACATAGTAAGCAGTGATAAGAGTTATACCTCCGGCGATTATATCTATCATCGTAGTTGTCCTCTGATTAGGGGTTTCTGTGTAATGGTNGATGAGACATAGTAAGCAGTGATAAGAGTTATACCTCCAGCGATTATATCTGTCATCGTAGTTGTCCTCTGATTAGGGGTTTCTGTGTAATGGTTAGTACAGGAAATCAGGGCCCTGTCGAGAGATTGGAAATCAGTGCTGCTAGAATTACTCTCCCGTGGTAAGTCCGTGAGATTCCCGGAATCTCTGCAAGTCGCCGGAACGGAATCGGAAGTAGTACCGAGAAACATGAGTCTACAAGATTGGAGAGACAAAGACTGTAGAGGAAACAATCCGAGCTATAGATTTTGAACCTTTCTGCGATTTTGATACTTTCTGCTATAGATTTTGTTAAAAAACCCTAACACTGACATNGAGCTATAGATTTTGAACCTTTCTGCGATTTTGATACTTTCTGCTATAAATTTTGTTAAAAAACCCTAACACTGACATATAGCTATATATCGAAACACATAAGAAAATTGTTGGGACAAAACTAAGTGTTAAGGTTTTCTGTTAGTTTTTGAAACTAGAATATAAAAAGTTCAGTTTAGTTAGTTTTGTGATAATAATTATTAAGGGGTAAAAAAGTAATAGTACAACACAAAAGTGTGTTGAGATGCAAATAAGTATTGAGATGCTCTAGAGTATAATTAGTATTAGGAAAAGTGCTTTAGAGTAGAAATATTTCTTGTTTTAATATTATATTTGTTTCTCTTATTAACATTTTTAAAGTTTTGAGTGTGAATATTGATCAAATTATGAAAAGCATTATTAAAGAGTTGTTTTACACGAAATATCATGCCTTTTGTTAAAAGGGAAAAAAAAAAGCAAAGTAAGTTTCTTAGTCAGAAATTGCTAATTACCGACAGATTGAAATACCTATATTTCATCACACTTTTTCTAAATCATAAAATAAAACAATCTATGTATCCAGCTCCGTTATACATAACTTTATATTATGTTAATACTCCCTCCGTTTCTTTTTAAGTGATGTTTAAGGTTTTTACACACAAATTAAGAAATCATTTAATTTCTTGTGTTTTCAAAAATAAAACATCATTTATTATCTACTTAACCCCAAATTGACCAATAGAAAATAGAATACAAAATTAAAATGATTATTAAAACTAAAAATGCGATTAATTCTTCATTGAAATTTGAAAACATCACTTAATTTGAAACAAAAAAATTTGACTAGAACATCATTTATTTTGAAACGGAGGGAGTACTATTTTTAATTGATATGACTTGGGGTTAATAAAAATATTAAAATAATATTCTTTTAATCAATACTATAACATGATATTTTTTAAAAAAATGATTATAGAAATTAAATGTTGGTATATCTTATCAGTATTTTGCTAATTTTGTTAATACACTAATATAATAAATATAATTATTTGGTATAGATTTAAGATGTTACTTGGTATGTTTAAAACTATTAGTAATTGTATGGCATCTGGACAAAAAGTCAGCCTTGCGAAATCGAATGTCTTCTTTTCCAAGTTAGTCGGGACCTGGAGAATTTTATAAATGCCGAAAGTGGAATTGCTTCAACACGAGACCTCGAAAAGTACCTTGGGCCCTCCAGTTCTCCATAAGAGAGAGGACAAGGACACCTTTGGTTCGATCTTGGAGAGGGTCGCGTCGAAATTATCAGGATGGAAAGGGCGGTGTTTAAGTTTAGCGGGTCGCGTAACACTCACGAAAGCAGTCCTATCGTCAATACCGGTCCACACCATGAGCTCTGTAATACTCCCTCAATCAACACTGGAGAAACTAGATTGAATATCCCGCAACTTTGTATGGGGAAGTACCCCTGAGCAGAAAAAAGCAGCACCACATCGCATGGAAGAGGGTCTGCAAACCTAAACGCGAAGGGGGATTAGGAATACGTGCAGTGAGAAGTATGAACTTGGCTCTGGTGTCAAAGGTGGGTTAGGAGACTCCTAAAAGACAAAGAGAACATGTGGGCGCAAGTTCTTCGAAGCAAATATAAGGTAACAGATATTCATGATGGTTCGTGGATGAGGAAAAAACCTAGTGGTTCCATGATTTGGAGAAGTGTCCGGGAAGGAATAGCAAGTGTGGTGCTCAAGGGTTAAAGTCGGGTTATTGGTGATGGACGCACCATTCGCTTCTGGACAGATAAATGGGCTTCCAAGGTTCCGTTGATAGAACAGGTATCGAGAGACAAACCAGTGGATTGGGACACAACTACGATAAGAGATCTATGGAGAAATGGTGAGGGATGGATACGAACGCAGATTGCACCGTACATCTCCCCACACACATGGCTCCAACTTTTAGCTTTGGTTATTGATGATGGCTTAGGAGTACGAGACCGTCTTGCATGGAGTGGAACGTCCAATGAAAGCTTCTCGGTGAAATCTGCCCATGCCATGTTTTCTCGGGAGAATGTCCCCTCCCAGGATATGGGCGATATGTTTAGTCGAGCTTGGAGAGTGGTAGCGACGGAGCGGGTAAAGTTGTTCCTCTGGATGGTCATGAACCAAGCTATAATGACTAATGTGGAGCGACATCGACGACATCTCTGTGACTCTTGTATGTGTCAAGTATGCAAGAACGAAAATGAGACAACCATGCATGTTCTGAGAGATTGCCCCTCCATTAGAGGCATTTGGGTGTGAATCGTTCACGCACCGAAGCAACGAGCTTTCTTCGAAGACTCCTTGTTCGAATGGTTGTTTACGAATCTGGGAGCACGCATTTGATTTACCACTCGGGTTTCATCTGTTCAGCACTACTCCGGTCATGGTAAACAGCATAGCCATGGCGAACGCGAGTGGAGTCTCTCATCCCAGACAGCTTCGGCTGGGACCTTAGGAAGGCTTTTTGTTTTAGTTTTGTTTCTTTTATGGGAACTTAGTTCCCTTTCCCTTACCAAAAAAAAATTATTAGTAAAAATTTAACATAAATTTCTAAAAATAAAATATTAAATAATAATATATTAGTGAGGTTTCTAATGAATATCTCACCAATAAATATAAGAAATAGTATTAATATTTTTAACTAATATTATATGAAATATATAATGGATCAATAAATTATTACACTTAAAAAATGTTCCTAAATTATTTTTTTAACGCCTTTTCATATTGAGTGTGGCAATGATGATTTTATAGACTAACCAAAATTTACGAGTATGAATGATTGATAATATAAAAAAAAAAAAAGTGAAAAAATGTGTTTAAGACTATAGAGAATGAAAGGAGTAAGTCGTAGTAGTAGTGGTTATAACGTCAGTGCAGCTTCAGAGGAAGAAGGAATTCCTTCTTCTTTATTCACAAGTTGTCAAACTCTGCCTCTCTTCTCAATTGACCTCTTTTTAATCACAAAACCAACAAACCCACACAAACACATTCCTAAATCAGATCTCCATTGTTCGATTCTCTTGTTCCTTCTTTGTCGGCTGTTACAATTTACCAAACAAACCCTCTGGTTTCCAAGAAACTCCTCATCTCCTTCTTAACCACAAGACTCCTCACTTCAAACTTTTCATCATCTGTCTTTCAAGATGTCTTGTTTCTTTAGCTGTGTCCGTTTCAACGATTCAGCCACAACCAGCGAAGACAAACCCGGATCTGTCTCTGTCTCTGGTGTGACCTGTTACAGCTGGGACGATGTTGAGTCTCTCACCTCCAATTTCTCAAGACTCATTGGTTCAGGTGGCTACAGTAGTATCTACCTTGCTCGTTTGTCTGCCTCCAACAAAGCAGCTCTCAAGGTTCATGCTGGTAGTCACCGTCTCTACCAAGTGTTCAAGTCTGAGCTTGATATCTTACTTCGTCTTCAACATCCTCATATTGTTAAGCTTCTTGGTTACTTTGACGATTCAGGTTCCTTTCTAGCTCCGTTTTTAAATCCATTCAGTCATTTAAATCTCATTGATGCTTTGGCTATGGATTCTTCAAGTTCTTGATGTTATAAAAGCAAAAAGTTGTTCTTATTCTTGTCTTGTCCTCATTAAATTTCTTTTTTTGTAGATTCGTTTCTTTTTTCACTTTAGCACCTAAATTATTTGCAATCATTTGGCTTTTCTCATTACTGTAAATCTAAAGTTTCTTCTTTTCACTATCTTACAGAAGAAAGTGGAGCACTTCTATTAGAATACCTTCCTCAAGGTAACCTTCAAGAGAAGCTCAACCGCAACAGCAAACAAGTGTTACCATGGAGAAACCGTACTGCAATAGCGTTTCAGGTTGCACAAGCGATTGAACATATTCATGAGAACTGTAGCCCTCAGATTGTGCACGGAGATATCAAATCCTCCAATATCCTTCTTGACAAACATTTCAACTCCAAGCTTTGCGACTTCGGATCAGCCAAAGTCGGATTCTCATCTATGGTTCAGCCTTCTACGACAACAACAACCATGTCACCACGATCCAAGCAAGTGATGATGGTTGGCTCTCCAGGGTACACAGATCCTCACTACTTGAGAACCGGGATTGCTTCAAAGAAAATGGATATGTATGGTTTTGGAGTGGTGGTTCTTGAGTTGGTTTCAGGAAAAGAAGCGGTTAGCGCTGAGAGAGGTGAGATGCTAGTGCATACAGCAGCTCCATTGATCCATGAGATTCTTGATTCGAACGAAGATATTGCAGAAGAGAAGGTGAGACAGTTCTTGGATCCGAGGTTGTCCAGAGATAGTAGTCTTGATATAGAGGAGGTTAAGACAATGCTCAGTGTGGCTGCTATCTGTCTCCGCAGCTCTCCATCTCTCAGACCCTCGGCTTCTCAAGTAGTCAAAACTCTTGTTCAAAAGATCCCGTCTTTGTCTTTCCTCAGATGTGGAAAACAAGAGTGATAATATAAGACGATGAGGTTTTAGGTAGTGATTGTGTTTTCTTTGTTTTAGGTGATTCTGCAAAACCCAAAAGAAAGAAGGAAGATTCAAGATTCCTCTTCTGCTTAGTGGTGTGTATAGTAAACAGCTATTGTGTTAAATTGGAATTTGTAAACATTACTTTCATGTTAAATACAAAGGATTGAAAATCTGTCTGTCATTAGCTGAACATGAACAAAGATTAAGAAGTCATTTAATTGTTAAAAAAACGAACAAGTTAGAAGTTTTAGATTGAAGATTCGAAGTCATCATCCAAAATAATACTGGATCAGGGCCTTGAAGGAGAGAACAACTTAAAAAAACTGAGCTTTCTTCTAGAAAACACATTTGATACGAAAAGAACAAAGAGCTCATAAAGCCCCAATTCTTGTTCTGTTCATATTTGATCTCTTCTCTTTTCTGAGTGGTTCTGTCCTTATGGTATCCGTAAGGTCTTCCTCTTTCTCTTCTCATTGTTACTTTCCAGTTACTGCATAGTCTTAAAAGCTGAATAATGAGAATGATGAATATTTTTTGTAAACAACTCTTTGAGAATTTGAGGGAAATTTCGTTATTAGTAATAGTATCTTCGAAACAAGTATACACACTCAGACTGAAAGTGCTATGCTATCTAAGAGCTACAACTTTCTCCATAATAGCGGAGTAACAGATTAATTGTGGTTTAAACTTAAAAAATAATGAAGTATTGACTTCTAACTAACTAGCTTGAATCTTTTGAGCAGAAGGAGTATTGCAACAGACAAGTTCATCGACTGGATTCATCTCAGCCCACGTAGCTGCATCTGCGTATCCCAGCTCAAATAGCATGTCCAATATCTCGTCTTTTGCTGGTTCCAGAGCCCAATTCAATAGCTAAGTATACAAAAAGATCAAGATTTAACACATTTCCTCTCGAGGAGAATGATATGATTGTGAGAAACTGAGCACTTACTTGTCTAGATGTTGCCCTGTTTACAGGGTTGCAATCTGGGCTGATATCAATACCTTTTAGTCTAAATGTACTTGCAGCAAAAGCACAAATTCGAACCTGTTAAAAGAACACAAAAAAGTTCAGAGTGGAACATTTTCAGTAATCAGATGGATGAACATATGAAAGGGCTTTCCAAGATATTGAAATGAACAGCGAAGAGCAGACCTAGAAGAAAGTGAAAAATAAGAACAAAACAGCTCTATGTACATACTGTTTTAGCAGCAGCTGTTGGTGGCATAAACAATGTCAAGCCTCCATCAACACAGAGTCGATTACGGAACATTGTTGCAGGTCTTGGAGCGAGATATCTGTATTGGTTCTTAAATTATATTTGTTACAAGTTTTGGTTTTCCAAAGATACTGCAAATTCAAAAGCAAGCGCTTGATATTTACCCAGGTATAAAGGAAGATGTAACAACTGCGTTTATTAGGTCGGCTTTGGAGTCAAACTGATCTACCAGTAAACCTCTAGGTCTCCAGAAAACCTGTGTGATGGCAACTACAATACCGTGGAATGATCAGAAATGTCAAACCCTAAGGCAAGTCTGGCAGTAAGGAGAATATGAATATCATCTGGCAAAAAGAAACCAAAATGAAGAAAGAAGACGCTGTTTCTCACCACGAACTCTCCCACTGGACCTGATGTGAATATCATCTGGCAGTAACTTCTCCATAGAATCTCTGAGTACAGCCTAAAACCACAGAGACTTTGATGAATTACTTCAACATGTAACTTAAAGCGAAACAATCAGCATAGCAACATTGTTTGGTTTGTGTTTCACTCATTAAGCATACAATTTGGACAGCAAAGAAACTCCCCGAACAATCATGCTATAAGAGCAAATAGGACACTCAGAAAAAAACTGTTTGAACATAGAACAATCTAAGCAAGGTACTGTAGATAATTTGAGCAATGCCTAGGAATTTACAACTCCTTGGCTCTTCGAGAGATGATTTTTATAAGAAAAATCTAGAAAAGGTTCATTACCCCGAGACGGAAAGCAGTGCCATTTCGTCGACAATCATCAGCAAGAACCTTGGTAGCTTCAAGTGCTTCTTGCATAGATGCTCCAGAGGTTATCACAGCACAGATTATAGAACCAGCAGAAGCTCCAGCTAAAGGAGTAGTTTCCTGAATCAACACACACAAAATCATCTTCTCTCACCATCAAACACATCAGAGAAAAGCTTACTTTATTCATAAACACGAAAATTAACCTTGATGTAACCCTTTTCGATGAGCAATTGAGCAACTCCAAGATGATAAGGAAACAAAAGACCAGCAGCAGAAAAGCTAAACCCAGGGCTTGTAATGATCCTCCTCTCTTTCTCAGCTTCTACATCTTTGATCCTCTGTTCCCATATAATAGCTGGCTCAATCTCATCTTCAATAACCGTCGCTATTTTATCACCATCATCATTCGGCGGCGAAGGAGACGGTCGTTTATCAGAAAATCTCAAAATCCTCGACGCAATTCCAATGAAAGTCTCACCAGTGGCAACAGCGAACGATCTCTTCTCGGAATTCGAAGAAACCTGTTGATCTCCGGTTGACCCAGAAGAACAGGACAACCTCTGAGCGAAAATCTTCGAAGGTAGATGAAATGTTTTACTTGTACGAGGGGAAAGGAAAGAGCTTGGAAGGAAAGAAGTCGCCATAAGAAGATGTGTGACACTCAGATTATTATTATTTAGGGGTTTTTTTCAGGGAATTGATCACACAACCATCATGAGGATGAGACGCTGGTTTCGTGGCAAATTTGTTTGCTTCAGAGTCTGAGAGCAACACCTACGAATTTATAGAATTTCTTCTCCTCACAAGAAACAGTAAAATCGGGGAACAGAAGAAAGAGTAGAGAAACAAAGTCTCTCTTTCTCACGAACCTGCTGTTCTTTTTCTTTTATTTTTCAACTAACTTACTCTGTTTTAGGTGAGCATCTATGAGTGACGAATTAATTTGTGATTTGATTTCTCTTTCAATAGGCTCAGGCCATTCAGATATTATTTGGTTTGGTATTTGTGTTTCCAATATTTTAGATATTAATTTTAATATTTACAGAAAATTTGAAATATCATCGATTTAGTTTCAGTTTGCTATTGATTCGTTTGGTTCAGTTTTAGATATTTAAAAAAAGAACGGAATATATTTTAGTTTGGTTAATAAATATCTAAATCGATAAATTTAATTGATTAGGAATAAAATAAAAACCAAAGATTTTGATTAAATATATTCAAATTTAAGATATTTTAAATAATTTGAATTGAATTCAATCCACATCTATTCAATCTTCTCCTACTTAATAGATATTACATTAGTAGAACAAAGAAATCATGGATCAAATTCAATAGAAATATTTGGAGATTAATTATTTATTGTTTACCGAAGATTCATTATTCTTTAAACAATTTGTCTAGAATGACACGTTTTTCAAAGTAATTGTCAATTTTTGCACTTTAAAAAATTATAGCAAGTTTGTCTTGTGCTATTACAAATTTGTCATTGTAAACATTTTAAAACAAAATAAGAATAAACAAATCCGACAAATTTTATTTCTCTCACTAAATTTCCTTTCTCTCACTATACTCTCTTGTAGCGATTAGGGTAGTGGAAGAAGAGGAGAGGCAGAGACTTCAAGACCCTCTGTTTCTGGTCTCTCTCCCTTGCGCCGTCCGTCACTAGCGACCAAGCCGGCCAGTGCTTAGGTCTCTCCGGCGGATGATGATATCTCTTCGCGAAAGCGGCGGATCTATGACTTCTAGATCCGACCGGAAGAGATCTCCTCCTCTGTTGGTTTGACGCTGAGCTCCGATCTTCAACCCTCTGGCCAACGCTTCCCGGTCGTCGTACTCACGGCAACCCCCGCGTCGAAGCTGGTAGATTTGTTGCCTCCACCGTCGCCGGAGCTCGGTTCCGTCTCGGGGAAGATCCACTCTCCCCGTAAACGCTGCAAGAAGGGACCGCCGCTAGATCAAGCAAGAAGCAACGGCGGGGTTGTGGTTTTGCGTTCTCGCTGGTGGATACCTTCGACCCCCGGAGTTCTTCGTCTTCTCGGTAAGTCGTCGCTTCTTTTCGCCTCACACTCGGTGGGATCCCGATAGTGGGAACGAGGCAGAGTGGCCTCTTCCGGTGAGGCGTCCTCTGAGGGTTGTCTCGGGTTGGGAAAGTTTGGAGTTAGGTCTAGTGAGAAGGGTGGTTTCGGGTCGCCACCGTATATCCAGTACCGAGTCTGAGCTAGTACCGACGGAGCATCGCGGCGACGAGATGAGCGGTGGTGGCGGCGGCGGCGCAGGTCAAAGATGGAACAAGCAACAATCTAGGGTTTCTCTTTGGGCTTGGGCTCTTGTTTGTAACATTTCATTGGGCTGATACTATCGGGCCCAGTTTGTAATGGGTCGGTTTCGGTTTAATAAATTAAGAAGTACTTTAAAAAAAAATAAAAAAATAATAAGAATAAACATCATTTTTTTTTCTCTCTCCATCTTTGTTCTTTATTCTTCTTTTTTGGGTACTTTCTCTCTTCCTTCTAAATTTTTTTTTCTCTTTTCTTCCTAGAGAATCATTTGTGCTGCAAAAATCATTTGTACTATAAAAAATCTTCGGATCAAACTCCAATGAGAATGACCAGAATGAAGTTTCCTTTATAAAATCTTCAATCGTATATTTTTTCATTGTATTTGGTTTTGTATATTTGAGTTAGGATTATTATTTTTAGTGATCAACTTTGTTTTTGTTTTCACTAAATTCCATTTTTTCTCCCAGATTTCAATTTGCATTTTTAATCTTTTGTGGTAATTGATCTTCTCTAGGGATTAAGGGAACGACTGGATTTTATTCTTGTATTTGGTTCACACAACTCATCTATTCCTCTGTAAGACCGATTGATGACACTTTTTAGTCTCTGGTTCAACACAATTTTAATTCTACTTATTTGATTGTTATCGTGAATCGATAACCGATGTTTTGTGGTTACCGTTTTGTAGTTACTAAATAAGATTGATGCTTAATATCTTATTCTTTCGTGGTTCTATTGAGTATTTTCATTGATATGTGGTTAATAGATTGTGTTCGGTTAATACAAGTGAAAACCAATCTACTACGAAAATATGTTGCGATTTTGTGTCGTAATTCCTTATAATCGAAATTAATTACGAGNAGTTACTAAATAAGATTGATGCTTAATATCTTATTCTTTCGTGGTTCTATTGAGTATTTTCATTGATATGTGGTTAATAGATTGTGTTCGGTTAATACAAGTGAAAACCAATCTACTACGAAAATATGTTGCGATTTTGTGTCGTAATTCCTTATAATCGAAATTAATTACGAGTCGGATTAAATTCATTGATACGCGGTTAATAGATTGTGTTCGGTTAATACAAGTCAAAACCAATCTACTACAGAGATATGTTGAGATTTTGTGTCGAAATATGGTTTTAATGCGCATTTTGCGGTGATCTGTATGTACAACTGATGTCTTGTGGTCACCGTTTCGTGGTTACTAATAAGATTGATGTTTAATGTCTTATGCTTTCATGGTTCTATTGCGTATTTTGTGTTGATGTGATGTATAACTGATGTTTCGTGGTTATTAAATAAGACTGGTGTTCAATGTCTTATGCTTTCACGGTTCTATTGCATATTTTGTGGTGATATTTATGTATAACTTATGTTTTTTTGTTACCGTTTTGTGGTTACTAAATAAGATTGGTGTTCAATGTCTAATTGACTTATATGTGGTCAGTTCTCTTTTTCAGTGATACATGTTCACAATTACAATTCATTGATATATGGTTAACAAGTTGTGTTCGGTTTAGTAAGTTTATACACGTATATATTGTGCTTTTAGTGACAACTATGGATCTCAGATTTGTGGCCAGTGTTTTGTGGTTACGATCTTACTATTTTTTATACCATAAAATTTTCGAAATGTATATTAAATTATTGGAAAAAGACATTAAACTTCTCTAACTACAATTATCTTTGATTCCCAACCTAATCAAAGAGAGAAAAATATTAAAAAACTCTATCTCGTTGGAGATGAGAGAGAAAGAAAAATAACAAAATGGAGAAAAAAATGAGAAGCAAAGAGAAAAAGTAAATGAAGAAAGAGAAAGAGAAAATTTTTAAATTGTAACAGGATTAACAAGGACCGTTCGATCTATCATGTTGATTTTAATCTAATGGCTTACAAAAAATACAAAACTTGTTATGTCATTTCTGCTCAAGGGCAAGTTGGTATTTTCGCCAGAGGCAATTTTTTTTATTTACTCATCATAATACATCAACTTGTCATTTTCTACATGACATAATAAAATAGACAAATACTTTAGAAACTTTTTCTATATAAATCTCTCTTATTCTTTTCCTTAGCAAATGAACGAACTTGAAGAGCCATGAGTTAAATCTTTTCTCCTTATGAAAGAGCATTGGTCACGTTTGTAAGTTTTCTATAACTTTTGGGAAGCATGCAAGTCAAGTACAAGAACATATTACGTAGCATACTTGGTACATTTATTATATATCTTTTGTGAGGAGAAAGAAAGTTATGTTGTGTTTGTTATGCCTGGTATGTCATGAATGTGTTAGTGGAATATGTTAATAAATAAACAGTACTTTGGCTAAATGTGGGTAGATTAATGGAGAAAATAAAGAATAGGTATACATTGATTTATATAGAAATGACTAAATATACCGAAAAGAGAAGGAGGTTTGTGATTCTAAAATAACGAGAAATTTAGTTAAACACTAAGAGCATCTCCATCGGTTAGGTTCTTCATTCAGAGATTATAATATTTTATTAATATCCTAGTGAAATATTAAAATATTTAATGAATATTTTAGTGGATAGAGAAACTGAAAATTATGAGAAAAAAAGAAAGTCAACGAGTGGGAAAAAACACGCGCTTTTTTCATTGGTTAATTTTTTATTTTTCATTTCTTGCCAATAAGATTTTGACACATACCAGGTTCTAAAGGAGTTTTTAAACTTCTTGTTTTCATAACCGATTCTCCATTTTATTCTCATTAAATCTTTTTTTTTAATTTAAAATCAAAAAGGGATTTTAAAAACCCCATAAAATCATTCGATGGAGGTGGTCTAACTGATAAGTGACTATGACGTTTTCTTCAAGTACCAGAATGTTTGATGTTGGGCGTCTTATGAAGTCTGTATTTTTACAATGGTATCGTCCTTACAACCACCAAAGGTAGACAAAACTCCTTCATATGGAAGTCCTTAATTCATGGAAGGGATTTAATTTGTCAAGGTAAGTGGTTAAACATTGGAGAACATGTTATACATTTACATTCTTTTATTGGATGGGTTGGTGTTGATCAAATTTTTCAATGATTTTTGGTTGATTTTAAATTTGTAAGTGAAGGGTAAGAGATTTTTTTACTAAAAATAAGGTTTTGGAAGCATAAGTGTGGTTTCACTTGTAGACTTAAAGCCTCCCTTGTAAATGGAAAAAGAATCATCTTTTGGTGAGATTCAAGAGAAAAAGAGTAAGTCAAGTTGATTGAGAAAGACTCATCAAGGAGTGAGATATGAAGTGATCAATCAAAAGAAGAACTAGTGAGTTGAGGTAGTGTTGTGTATTCATAACTAGTCTCTTGTTTCTTTTCCCTTATAATATCTTCTTCTCCTTTTTCATATTCTGTTTATGTCAGAACTCTTGTAACCTTGATTGTTTATAGTGAAGAGGCTGAGAGATCTTCTTCCCTTTCCTGAGATGTAGGTACGATAGTGAACCAATAAAAATCTGTGTATTTCTCTGTTTCATATTCGTTTGATGATCTGTGATTAAGTTACTTCAAGCGATCATAGAAATAAATTTAGTCAGAACAAATGTTTTGTTCCGAGAATACCCGATCCTCACAGAATGACTTTGCATTTTGTCCAAGATTGTGTACTTGTACCTCCTCTTAACAATGCACTACTTAAATGAGAGATTTGGAAATTCGGTAAACTTCTACAACAAAAGACTTTTTATGGGAGAATATAATCAAATACTCTTGCAACATGAGATAACTTAAAGAGACTGACATCTAAGCCGCCTCACAAGTTGCCCACGTTGTTGCCTTGAACCGGAAACCAATAACCATTTATTTCTGAAAATGGCTTTGCGAACACTAGATGTTACTAGAGGAGCAGTCAAAAACATAAAATTACTTTAAAAAACAGTTACATATTTTTTCCCAAAAAAAAATAATCATAACACATATTTTGAAAAAGTTCAAAAATACAAAATTACAGTTAAGAAAACACAAAATTGCGATTTCTCTGAAAAATACAAAATCATATTTTTAAAATACGAAACCATATTTTTTTCATTTTCCAAAACGTAATGATATTAAGAGATAATTTGATGTCATTTTTTTAATATTTTAATGAAATTAAAATTGTGCTTAATTTTACTCAATGATTAAAAATATGAAATCAACGAAATATCTCTATAATATTATTTAAGAATCACTTTTAAGAAAATAACCTTCAAATCAATATAATATAACATGTGATGCCATTGGAACAAAGAACAAATTAAAAATATTCATTAATGGTAAAATTGGTAATACATGTAATTTTCACTAAGGGTAAAACTGAAAATATATGAAATCAAACAATTAGGTTATAATAATTTAAATATTCAGATTTAAAAGATAAATAAAATATTTATATATTTAATTTCATTTTCTAAAAAACATTATACTTAAAATATTTCAACTTAACTNATATATTTAATTTCATTTTCTAAAAAACATTATACTTAAAATATTTCAACTTAACTTTTTAAATATATTTTATTGGATTAAATAGATTTTTTGAA
>OVAU01000059.1:0-31561 GCA_900406315.1 Biscutella laevigata subsp. laevigata | reverse complement strand
TAAAAAAAAATATATATATATATATATATATATATATATATGGTTCATATTTTATTATTTACGTGAAGAACTAAAAAAAGGTAAAAAAAACGTAGGTAGAAAATAGCGTTAGGCAAAACAGAAACACATGTCATGTCATGGAGTTTCGGTTGGTCTTGTAGGACCCATTTTGGTGAAACCCAAGTTGATCTTCGTTTTCTTCATCTAGGAGCATGTACACGTGTCCTTCATACCGAACGACTGATATTTATAATAATCATCAAATTCATATTACAAAATCTCATCAGCCTTTTATCCTTTAACTTAATCTCCAATTTATGTTTGTCAACTCAAGTAATACAATCACTTTGCTTGGGTTAAAGAACACGCTTACTTTAATTGAGTTTTCTATTAACTATTTATGAATATACATAAAAAAAATTAGCTATAAGCGTGATCAAGAAGAAGCCAAAAATATATATTGCCTTTTTAACTTTGCATCTGTAAGTATATTTTGCTTTTCTGTAGAAACTATACGGCATAAAAGTAATCTTTCCAGTTCGGAGAATCAATTTTTCAACAAGTTTACACTGAGAATATAATATCGAATAAAGACGATACATTTTCAAGAATTTACATATTTCCCTTAATCTACGTACTTTATTAATTTGGTGGAAAAACCATTGGAAATTTTTCGATATAAGAAAATATGATGAAACTAGCTATAAAATTTATTAATCAACGATCTTTAATAACAAATTAAAAAGTATTTGAAAATACCAAGATATCGATCTTCTTTTCTTCGTCCTCCTCACATGTTTCAAAGAATCAAGAAACCCAGAATTCCAAACGCGACTAGACCCGAAAGCTTCACCACCGTTAAGCTTTTTCCGGCGGCAGCTCCGAATTCTTGATCAACGGGGTACAGATTTCCGGGCGGACCCGTTATGTACAAGAAATTAGCAGGCGGAGGAGGAGGTGGACAGTTAGGTCCGACTTTCTTCGGCGGCGGTGGGGGAAGAGCAGGTGGAGGAGGACACGATGGAGGAGGAGGAGACGGTGGTGGAGGAGAAGGAGGAGGAGGGTTTAGGATGCAGCTTGGAGAGCACTTGATAGGATCGACCTCGTCGAGCTTCCTGCTAGCTGAAGAAGAATCTGATGATGAAGCGTTAATGATTATTGGAAAGGTAAGCAACGTGATCATCAAGCTGATGGCCACGTCATATCCTCGGCGGTTTGAATTTTCCGGCATCTTGTGATCGGCTAATCTTTCGATTTGATCAAAGAGAAATGAAAGATGAAGAAGAAGAGTTTATACTTTTTTGGTAAATGATGAATGCGTTTTCGTTACGTAAGCGAAGTGCATGGGATCACTCATAGACGACTTATTAAATAGTGAATAGTCTTTTTTCTAACGAAAACTACTAAGAAAAAGATGAATATGGTTGGTTAAGGAGTACTCGTCAGTCCATTTAAGATATTCGGAAAATTTTCATGTGAGGTAGGTTCCACATGAGCTATTTTGGTTTCCTTCGTTATTAAAACGCACTCTTCAAGACTCGAACCCGCACATGATGAGAAAGAATGCAATGACTTAACCGGTGGACTACGTCTATATTATGTAAAACTTAGGGCCGATTATTTAGTTATAATTAAACAGGGCCGCAGGCCACAGCCTCCCTTGCCTTGCCCCAAGGCCGGGCCTGTTTGTATGGGTATAATCGTATATAATGCGAGTGCGTGTAGTTGCTTAAAGCGCAAGTGTTGCTTTTTGATGGAACTTTGCTTTAGTTGTTCAATTACATTAAGATCAGAAGATTTATTGCAGAAAGTATTTCGTGTGAGACAGAGAAAAAATGGATTAATCAATGCTTTTCGTATGATTGAAGAATAATTCGAGAACGAAAATTTAACAGCGTCAACTGCTTTCTTAAAAACTATAGTATGATTTCGGCCTGCGAAATCGACCCGATTGAACCGGACCGGACCGAACCGGTTTTTTCGGTTTTCGGTTCGATTTCGATTATCAATCGGGTATACCAATCGGAATCAATTCAAAATTGATTTCGGTTTTCGGTTCGGACCGGTTCGCCGAACCGATCGGTTAACCGAAATTGATTATTTTTTTTTAATTTTCGGAAATTAAACCAAAATTAAACCAAAATTTTGAAAAATAAACCAAATACCCGAAATTAACAGATTTAACCGAAATTGACCGAAATTTCCGAACCCAATTACCCAAAAATATCCGAATTGAGCCGATTTTTTCCGGTTTACACGAAATTTCAATTGATTTCGGTTCAATTCGGGTAATTTAAAATACCCGAATTACCCGATAACATAACCGAACCACATAAAATTTCGGTTCAATTCGGAATTAAAATTCAAAGACCGAAATACCCGAAAACCGAGAAAACCGACCCGGTTTGCCCTGACCCGAACCGAATCGCACAGCTAGTATGATTGATGAATCTGATTTGTCATAAAATTATTTGATTATAAAATTAAGCAATCATGTGAAATACTACATTATTTAGATTCCGGTTCATAGAATATGACAAAGTTGGATAAACTATTTGGTTCCAAAGGCAAAAAAAAAGTTAGACCGGGATTGTGCCGTGGTTGGAAAGAACCGCAACGGGCAAAATTGCAAAACCAAACAACTCAAAATAAAATCTTGACATATTTTGTGGAGCCTTCTCTATTAGCATGGCCCAAGATCCTTGGCATTTACGATGTATGTGATCTCTAAGGGACGGACTGTTACATTTGTTTTGAGAAGTTAGATTATGGCTAAAATAAGATTGATTCTACTCCCTGCAGGTTCTACCAATTTTTGTATTGTTCTAGTTTCTAATCTGATTAAACGCAGGACAACTCTATTCTTATCTGTAAGTTAAAAAAAAAAAAGCTCTTAATGTCATTGTTGTCATGTTGATAATAACGATATTGTCCACTCACTCATTTGTCTTCTTCTGGTTGGTATCTGTCGGATTTGGTCTGTGGCTGTTATTGACTATTCTCTACTAGTTGGATTAATTAGACGAGGAACGCAAGGAGCTGGTATATGGGACAAAAAAAGTTGAGACTTTGGTCAAGGCTCGGATCAAATTCAATGACTCATTTCGCTTTCCGTCTTGAAAAATGCCACAACTTTAGCATCAGTTACTACTGTGATGACTTTCATGCTCGATGGTGGCTACTTCGTGTCAAAGTCAAGATCTTCTGGTACATTTTGATTGACTCCCAACGTTTATGTTTGCAGAAAGTTCCAATTTCCATTGCTTGGACACGGTTCATGTCATTCAACGACCACATATACAAGCTCCTTGTGAAGGTATAGTACTAACAAATGGAGAGGAAGTTTGAGTGGTCTTTTGTACCTGTTAGTATTGGCTATCGTCCCTTAACCTACCCTTCTCTTCGAAGGATGAAGCTGACTTGCTTATATTTACTTTTCCAAATACACGATGCTTCCGATATTTAGCCCAAAATACATACAGCAACCAAGTGGTGTTCTTAAAGAATGTATGTATCAATCTTTTGAGTGATCTCATTCCTCTCTGAATTTCATAAATGAAATAGGGTGGGTGTTGATTCCACCATGCCTTTGACACTTCGACTAGTGTAACCCTTTCATAACCGATCTTCGTGAACGAAGTTCGTCTGGTAAACAGGAAAAACATAAGTCTTAATTTTTGTCCTAGCAATTGACTCTTGTCGACACCTTCAAGAACCCAAACATCCACACGATACCATCAGTCAAGAGATTCTTCCAGACGACGCCAACATTAGTGTGTAATTCAGTCGAACTAAACTCTTCAGAAGTCAAGTTAAAACTCATAACTACGGACGTACACATCTATTTGCATCATTCCAAGCGATCTATAACACAAAAACCGTTAATGGTAAATTGGTAATCACCCCTTTTGAGCAAGAAGAACAAAAAGGACGATGAGGAATCTGGCATTTGAGTCTTTTTCCATGAAGATATAGCTCCAAATATCTAACACCTGATGCTCGGATCTCACTAATTTTTCTTCTTCCTTGCTCACCTCCCAATCTGTGCTAAGCACTTTGTATTCATCTTTAACATGATAGTGTCCAAAATAGAACACATTTTTTTTTTGGTAAGAAAAAGGAGCGATAACTCCGACTTATTTAAACAAAGAAGAAACTTTTTCACAGGATCACCTCCCTCGGATACGCAGTTCCAGCCACATCCTCCGCATACAACGCTTCAACACACTCAAACGATGTGCACTCATGAAATCCAACAGGTAATGTGAACGCATAGTTGGCCAATCCATCGGCTAGACGATTGGCTTCCCTATACACATGCTCAAAACGGATTACCCAGTCCCTTAATAAGAAGCCATGGCACAGTCGCACCAGGAAGGACAGCGGATTAGTCTCACCAATCCCTGCTCGAAGAAAGTCTGCCACCCCTTTAGAGTCCACCTCCACAATCACCCTCCGAAAGCCATTCTCCCAAGCCAACCACAAACCATAATAGACACCCCAGAGCTCGGCCAATGGCGCTGAACAAACCCCAATATTCACCGCAAAGCCACCCCTCCACACGCCACGATCATCTCGGATCACACCACCTGCTGTTGCGAATCCCGGATTGCCCCGCGAAGCTCCATCCGTATTCACTTTCACCCAACCAACATCCGGGCACTGCCAACTAATCATGGTCTGAACCCTCAAACCCACACTCCGCTGTTGTCGAGCCAACAAATGAGCCTGTGTCGTCTCAGCCGCCACCCCTCGAAGGAACCCCACCCGGTCTCTACACTTACCGACTGCCCCAAAGACATACCCACAACGCCATTTCCAACCCCACCAAACCCCCAACGCAAACAAAGTAGCTGTAACCCCCCCCTGGAGATTCGAATATACCCACTCGAGCAAAGATTGACCAAAGAAATCTGAATGTCTCCTCGATGGGATTACTCTGCGCCAAATACCAGTCATGGAGGGGCAATCACGCAACACATGCAATATAGATTCCTCCGCGCCTTTACACAACGCACAGATCGCGTTATCGCTCAGATGCCTCCTGAATCTTTCCTGGTTCGTCATAATCCCCTGGTGAACCACCAACCAAAGAAAAAACCTCACACGTTCCGGCACAACTACCTTCCAAAGTCTTTCAAAAACCCCTGCCAAGCTAACCAACGGTGCAGAATCCCTTATCAACAAATCATACGCCGACTTCACGGAGAACGCACCATCAACATTGCCAGCCCACGCCACACGGTCCATCGAGCCTGTAAAGTCATTTAATAGAACACATTGATAAGTATTATTTCATTTCATTATGGGCAATTTCACACACCATTTCTGCAACACACCAATCCACTAGGAAGCCTCCCCCTATTGTCGGAACAGTAAGGTCTTAGGAATTATAGATTTTTTTTGAAGCAAACAGAGATTTTTTTTTCATAAGAAAATGTTGCATCACTTCTCCTAATATATTCATGCAAAAATAGATTCATTCATCAATTATTCAGTCTCCTAAAATTGAGCTTACATACACATGTAGTTTTGGGCTTCTCCTTACGAGCATAATAGATTCATTCATCAACTATTCTCCTAAAAATTGAGCTCACGCACATAGTTTGGAGCTTTAAAGATCTAGCTCAATTCTACCAGGTTGGTTTTCAATGTTTTAGTTTAAAAATGGAGGGTCAGAATGTAAGCTGTAGGGAACTGGTGATTAATTTTGCTTTGAAATGTGTAAGTTTATGGCAATGGTGGTTGATTTCGCTGCTATCCATTTACATGGCTACAGGTCTCTGATAAAACGATGAAAAGGACTACATGGTGAGGGAGAATCTCTTCTACTATATAATGCAGACACGTCTAAAGCAAACCATGTTCTACTTGAAAGAAAGGTCAAGAGAAGCCCTTGAGAGAGCTATTAAGATTTGAAAGGCATAATATTACTTTGTGCAAGAAGCAAACCTTTAGTTAACTCTTGTTCATGTCATATAATAAGAACTATATACAGCTTAACTTTGAAATAAAGCCATTTAGATTCCCTCATCCCCAAGTTGCTGTTTGGCTCTGATCCAAAAATGCTTCGCTGCTTCAGACTTAAGCCGTTGACCATTCATCGCCTTACTTGGTGCCTTCAACTATAAACTATCCCAACTAATCTTCCTGACTTTTTCTGATTTATTGCTTAAAATCACTGAAAATGCGGGATTTATAAGTTGTTGAAGATGATAATTAACCATTTTGGTAAACAAAAGTCAAATCTTAACAACAACTACAAAACAGTCACGAAGAAACTTAATTTCTAACAAACCAAATAAGTATTATTTATTTCAATCATTGAATTCGGAATCTATCGTTTTCTTGACTCTGACATTATGTGTGAAATACAGAATATACAAGGTGATGTTGTTTGAAAGTTTTGATGATACCGATCCAGCTAAGAAATCGACCCTTCCGATTATCACGCCGGTTTATTAGGGCATGTGGCCCTCTAATTGCCTACCGAAGCAAATGAAATGTACTAAACTGTTGCTTTTCCTCCAAGGAACGTTGATAAGAAGAGTTAACCAATTCACGTGAATAGATTTCGTGAAGCAAGTCTTTCGTCAATCGTCATTCTTACCAAATTCTAAGTTTTTGAGTCGAGAATTTGAGATTGATAAACACAAGAAACAGTGATCAAATTCAATGATTATTCTTCCCCAATTTTATTACAAAAGTAACAAATAAATACACAGCGAGTAAAAAAAGAGTTCGATTCTCGAAAACTCTTTTAACTCACCATTGGTTCCAACAAATGGAATTAATTTCCCAAAAAAATCAAATCAATTGGAATCATAATATTGACATAAAAATTAAGAAACAGCCAGCCAAATTTCCCAAAAAGAATTATAGCTTGACGAACCTTTTTTTGTTTTTGTAAGACCATAAATTTATCATTGGCATGCTTTACGGAGAAGCTCTAACAAAGATATCGCTTTCCTTTTGCCTCTCTCTGTTCCGTTCTTCGACAGATCCATCAATGGCACAACCGCACCAAGTCTACCTATCGAGACCAGTTTCTCAGTATCTCTCTTACATAGTGATAGCAATATCGCTGCTGCGTTCTCTCGGTTTCTAGCTTGATCTGTCTGAAGAATGCCTATCAATGCTGGTAAAGTATTCGCCTTTACTATCGCAGATTTGGCGTCGTGATTACTTGCAAGAACTGAGAGTATTGTCAAAGCTTCATCAACCATTCTGTGGCCGCTTGAATCACTGAGCATCTTCACCAATGCAGTTACTATTCCGGCTCTAACCGCTCTGCCTTTGTTTCCCTGATAAATGCAGAGATTGAACAATGCCGTGGCTGCGTCTTTCTTCCCTCTCGGTGTCCCGTTCTCGAGGAGATCCACTAAGGCAGGTATAGCACCAGATCCGCCTATTAGGATCTTGTTCTCATCCGCTAACGAAAGGCTAAAGAGTGTGGCAGCAGCGTTTTCTCTTGCTTCCATGGTTCCGGCTCTAAGGACTTGAACAATGGAGGTGACTGCACCAGCAAACATTATCAGCTCTTTGTTGTTATCATATATAGAGAGGTTGAGGATGCAGGTGATTGCGTTTTCCTGCGTTGCAACGTCCTCTGAGGTTAAAAGGTTCACCAAAACAGGGATTGCTCCTGCTTCTGCAATCAGAATGCGATTGTCTGTGCTTCTCTTTGACAAAGACCGGATTTCAGAAACCGCGTTCCTTCGATCCTCAGTGGAACGGCTTGAGAGTCTCTGAACCAATGTTCTGATCACTGACATGTCTCCACGGTTTTTTTCCCTGCCGTTGACGTAACCTGCGGGTTGCTCAACGTTGTGTTCAGTGCACCACCGAGAGATCAGGCTTCTGAGAACGTAATTTGGTGTAAGCCTAAAGTGTTCGAGTTTCTGTTGGGTCTTCGGACATGTTAAATTCCCACAGTCGATCCATCGCTGTATGTAGGCCCTTTCGTAAGTCTGCCATTGAAGAGAGGAGTCTCAATAACCAAGCAAGCAACGATGGTTAAATGGATAAAGTACTATCAATCTTAAAAATCAAACCTGTCCAGTGGCAACAATAACAGGGTCCTTCATCAGTTCCAGAGATACAGGACAAAGAAAATCTACTGGAATCGTGAGTTTATCAGCTTTCTTTGATTCCTCAGTGTTCTTGGTGACCATTTTGTCTAGTCTATCAGTATCTGCATCCTTCGATAAATAGAAGGCCAGAGAAACGGAAGAGCTTTTGCGAGGTGGAGGCGAATCTTGCTTCTGCTCCTCCTTAGCAAAATGAAGCGTTTCTGAAATACACTCAAGATTTTCCTCATCAACTTTGGTCTTTATATTGCAAAAACCATCTCTTTCCATTGGCTCAGATAAGGCACTGGAGAACTTCATCGGATTCAACGACCCATATCTTTGCATTGCTCTTCTCAACTGCGATCTCGCCAGCTCCATCTGAGAACATTAAAATAAAACTCAAATCATTCAAACACACAATCTACGCAACGATTGTTGTAACTGTGCATATGTGAGCATGAATTTTTTTTTTACCAATTCTCTAACTTCGTCAGAGATGTCATATAGATCGTAAGGCAGATTGCTCAGAGCTTTCTCGAGCTTCCATGTAACGCTCTGGAACTGGAAAGAGATTCTCTTCGGCTTAGCAGCATCATCCTTCAATCGAGTAAAACCAACATTTAATCAAAACCAGAGATAACCATACTATAATCAGTGGTTTACATGTTAAACCGATACCAAACCATAATTGAACATCTGAATCTGGGAATTAATGAGATCGAGAAAATGGTAGATTGAAGAAAAGGAAAGCAAAAACTATAGAATGTGCAATATAATGGGTAGATTCTCTCGTTACTAAAACTGCTAGGATTCAGAATTTGCATTTGTCAATGATTTGAATTCGTTAGATTTGCTTACAGAGGAGTCGCGATTTTGGAATCGGGTGGCTGAGGATAGAAGACGCTTTGCGGCTTGAAGACCCATAACGAGATCAGACCACCAGCAATTTTCCGACGAAGAAGAAGCGGCAGAATCGATAGGCTTAGAGTCCTTAATCTCCTCTATCAAATGCGTCAAGAGACAAACACGACGAGTGAGATCCGCGCAATCCTTCTTGAAAACGCCGGCGTTGACTGGAAACTCAGCAATCTCGCTAATAAGGTCGAGCATAGAGGCAGGTGAGACGGTAACTCCGGCCATTGTGCCGATAAGCCTCCGTCAAACAACGGAAAGAAAAAGGAAAGAATATCAACTTGGGGATTCGCTCTTTACTCAGAAGCGACTAATATTTATTTATCCACATGACGACCATTTGTCAAGGAGAGATGTCTCTATTACGGCACCGTTTCTGCAGGGTCCACTCTTTCCTTTTGTATATATTTTTATCTATTTCTATTTTATATCAAACTTATCTCTTTAATAAAAGAACGAAATATTAGAAAGAAAAAAAAAAAACGAAATAATCCAAATATTCCCTAAATTATCTCATTTTTTTATAAATTTTATTCTTAATTGTCTATTTGCTAGTATGAAAAGTTATTTACTAATTTAAAAAATAAACGATTGAGTAGATAAATAAAATAAGAAATGATGAAGAAAATAGTTGAGAAGAAAAAGAAGAAGCGAGATTGGC
The DNA here is from genome assembly GCA_900406315.1 of Biscutella laevigata subsp. laevigata. Taxonomy (NCBI): domain Eukaryota; kingdom Viridiplantae; phylum Streptophyta; class Magnoliopsida; order Brassicales; family Brassicaceae; genus Biscutella; species Biscutella laevigata. The sequence goes on along the minus strand of OVAU01000059.1, from coordinate 21,916 downwards.
GGTGTGAGAGGAAGAGAAGGGATACAGTTGGATATGGAATATTATGGTTTATAATGGAACCAAACACATATAATGCAAAATGAACCACACACTCACACACGCTTTAATTATTCATATGAGTGATCGAGCACCATTACATTTTCTTTGCCCTACTTCGTTGTAAAGCCGACTTTATATTATCACCTTTATTTTTTATTTTTAAATAATAATAAGTTGTAACCATTTTTAATAGAATATATATAAACAAAATGGGTCAATCTAATAAATAATATGGACCTTTTCAAAAATTTAGTTAAATGTTCTTTCCGGCCTGGAATTATTTATGAATTTTTAAAAGATTGTCATCATCAATCATTAATTTTTTATTTATTTATTTCAATTTGTACTTGGAACAACTTGTATGAACATACGAGATTCATTCTCCAAATTATACGTATATGTTCCTAAACGAATTATATCCTGGAAAAAATGGTCGTCAACGTTCTGGAAATGACATCAATGATCCATTGAGATAGATCAAACATAAAAATCGGGAAGTTGTCGTATAACAGAAAAAAGAGCGAACCAATATATATGGAGGAATGAATGAATGATAACAAGCAATATTTAATGGAAATTCATAGTTTGTCTGCTTCAGACAAGAGAGATAACCCAATGGCATATAGCCACTTGCACTAGACCCTACTTGACAATTCGTGTTGCAGGATTTACTATCTGAGTTCGTGTAATATGTAGAATTGATTTGTGCAAGTTAAAAGATAAGTGAATTGACTCAAGTTGTTGTTTGTTGTTTAGTTCGTGTAGATTTAAGTCCAACATTTGTTGTAAAAAAACTTTTGTCAGGGCTTTTACATTTGTTTTCAGTCTAGAGTATTAATACTTATTAGGAATCTTTCAATCCAAATTTTCAGTCTAGAGTATTAATACTTGTTAGGAATCTTTCAATCCAAAGTCAATTTATTATTTGGAAATTCATAATTTCTAATAAATTATCAGAATCAATGGTAGCCTAACTGATATTTTTCCATAACAGGGGTTTCAATGTCAAGTGGGTTTGTTATGTTTGAGATATTGGACATTATCCACGAAAAAATATATTAGAATATTAGAATGTCTTACAGTGAATTTTTTTGTTTTAATCCATATGAAATAAGAGAAGTCTTGAACTATCTAAATTATATCTAAATTTAAGAGGTCTTAGACTATATTTCTTTAATTTTCCGGCATATTTAGTTAAATTGAGGAATTAGATTTTGTATGACTTAAGTGAGATTGTAAAATGAAACTTTTCTTCGAAAACAAATATTAGTGTACAACACTCTACTGAGATATAGTTGGAAATTTTTTTAAGTTAATCTCACTCAAAATATATTCTTTTGACATTTTATCTCATTAAGTGTTTGCATCTATTACAACTTAAAACGATTAACGAGAGATAAAAGATTAATTAGTTTATGAAACCTTTTTATTATATTTCATATAAAATCAGAAATAGGTTAAATTGTCACAAAAAATGTTGCTGATTTTGTTCATCAAAAGGAAAGGTATAAGATTCATTTCGACATCACATTTATATGACAAATATTAAAATCTTATTAGATTATACTTGAAATTTTATGTTTGGACATCTCAATTGAGAAAAGGTTTGGGCTATACCTCTTACAATGGTTATATTCAAAATCATTAAAAGTCCAAGTTTTCAGGCCCAAAGCCTGATTTTCTGCTCCGAGGAACCACCGCACGAACCAGTTCGGCTTGCAATGGGCATACAAATCTGTGGACTAGAATCGGAAATTCCCTAATCGCCGATTTATTTCTACATTAGGAAGTGGTCCCGACTACCAATAAGTGAACTTAACCAAATTATACCAGACCAGATTAATATTGTTCGATCGAAATTGAAATGAATTTTGATTTTGAACTGTGTTAACAATTTATATTGCTGGTTTTTTTTTTTTGTAGTTGAAGGAAACTTTTTGTTATGACCAAACCCAAATTGGGCCAGTAGAAACCGAGCAGAACCGAATCAAAATACGTTTTCATTTGATTTATGAGCTTCAAAAAATAAATAAACCAAACATAAATGAATTGAAAAATCAAAAACCGACTTAATTAGATATTGATACTCACCGATTATTAAGATAAGATATGTCGCTGTTTCATTATAAATGTTGATTAAGAAAATTTCATACAAATTATTTGTTTTCTTTCGGTTTTTAGCCTTAGTTAATAGAAAATTGAATTGAAAATATAAAACCACATCGAAATAAAAATTAAGTTGTACAAGAAATATTATATGAAACGTAGGAATTAAATTGGATTAAGTAACGCACAAGCCAGCCTAAGGAGATTCGACAAATCCTTGTTTTAAATTCTGAGGCGGACACAACCTAGCACCAACCCTCTCCGTCGTCTAATCTCAATTTCCCGACGAAGATGAAGCGAATTGTGAGGATATCGTTCACCGACATGGAAGCAACCGATTCTTCAAGCAGCGAAGAAGAAAAGAGCGTAGCATCTCCGTCGCGCCGCCGAGGTAAGAAGCTCGTTAATGAAATCGTCATCGACCCGTCCGATTCCGCCGGTAATCTCGATGTCGGCAAGAAGCGGTATAAGATCAGTATTCCGGCGAAGCTACTTGCTGCAACGGGGAAGAAGAAATTCCGTGGAGTGAGGCAAAGGCCGTGGGGGAAGTGGGCGGCTGAGATCAGATGTGGTAGAGCTCACGGTGGCCATCGGAAGGGAAGACCTGATCGCCTCTGGCTTGGGACCTTCGAAACCGCTGAGGAAGCTGCTCTTGCTTACGATAACGCTGCAATTCAGCTGCTTGGACCTGACGCTGCCACAAATTTCGGTCGTCCCGCGGTGGAATCTCCAGCCGTGAAGAAAGATTCCGACGTTGGCGCCTCCGCAGCTTCCACTGAAGACGTCTGATTCTCTGGTTAACTAACATGAAGGTTACTTTGTCATATCTTTGTAAAGGGATCATCTTTCTTTTTTTTTTTTTGTCAACAAAGGGATCATCTTTCTTAACTCCAAATCCTCTTTCTCTCGTACATATTGAAATTTGAAGTTTGTAATTTTCAATTTCAGATTCTTGGTTTTAAAACTGTACATTGTGATCTGGTGATGTGTTCTTTATTCAGCAGATTTGGAATAACTGTTGCTTCAATTTCCATTATCTGGTTGCTTCTTACTTGTTCATGGATAAACGAATTGGATCAGTTTACGTCTTTACGAAGATTTTGAGTTTTTTGGTGTTTTTGTTTTTAACTCGGAAGCCAATTTCTCGAAAGGCTTTTCGGTAATAAAATGTTGTCAAGTCCTACTATATAAAACGACGCCGTTCGGGAACGTAGTAAAGCTTCAGCAAAACCCTTCTCCTGGAGGCGTTAAGAGTTGAAGGAAGACGAAAATGGGGAAATCAAATCGAGAAGATCTGAATCAATTTCTTATCGCTCATCTAAACACCATCTACGAAACTCTACAGGTATTTGATATTTCATGTTTCTGCGATGAATTAGAATCGTAATTTGATACGGATTATGCTCAACCTTTGTTGCAGTTATTCGATCGAACAGCTACTCCTACAGAGGAGAAAGTTAACTGGAATGATGTTCTTCAGATGTCCGAACACCTCTCTAAACAATCCACCATAGGTTAGAAACTTGAATTCACTGTTAATTTTTGGATTCTTTTAATGATTTGTTTTTCTTCTCAATTATGCTTTAATTACTAATTACTACTTAGTTGGAATGCTATGGACTGGAGAGCCCCCAAAAGCTGAATCACTAAAAGAGACTATGGAGTCTTACTTTAACGCTCTTCAAGGCTTTTTGCTGCTTTGCCATGGAAATACAGTTGGTGCTGGGCCTACACTTTCTTCAATCATACACGCCTCTGTCAAGCAAATCGTTGATTTCAGCTTTAGATTGTTGCAGGGTTCTGTCTCCTTATACGGTAATATGTTCTCTTCTTCATCTTTGAACCAAAAAATCTTATGTGGAATGTTCTATGCTCTTACTTAAGTACGCTTTATACTTTTCACCCCTTCTTCGACAAGATTATAAGAAAATAATTACGCTATAATTGTCATTGATTCACATTTTGAGATCATTTTCTTTTGATAGTATAGCCATAATTTGATTCGCTTTCAACGTACTTGCCGCGTGTGCTTTATCTGCGAATGATTTTCCCGATGATTCTTTTTTGATATCTTTTAACTAGAGGGATCCTATGAAAAGGACAAGAAGCCGTCTATTCCACAGCTTTCAGGAGCAGTTTGGGAGGCATGCTCCAGTTTCAAGAAGGTTCCTGCAACAAACATTATTGCAATAGGCAGAGCTATTACACAAGTTGCTGTTTCCATGAAAGATGTTCTTAGAGAGATGAAAGAAGTGAAGCCAGCTTGTCCTTCGCCTGAGGGTGAAGTATCTGGTGATAATAACTCAGATGATGATGATTTAGGCAATGATTTGTCTCCGGAAGAAATGGAAGTTGCTCAAATGGTTGCTGAGATTGTGTCTGAGACGATCATGGTGATAAAAGAACTCCTCCGAGTTATCACCGGGATGATCAAGCTGGAGAATCCAAAGGATAATAGTGGGTTTGTGGACTCGCTTGAGAAGCTACTGAAGCTGTGTCAAGGAACTGGAGTACAAATCGACGAGATTGGGGCTTGCGTTTATCCACCGCAGGAATTAAACAAGATGCATCAAACCGTGAAGGTAATACAGGGAAATCTTGATGAAGTTGAGGCTGAGGTTAAGGGTTTGAAGAGTTCTTCAGACGCCTTTTTGGGAGCTTTCACAAAACTGCGAAATTCGCTAAAACACATGGAAACTGAATTGGACAAAAGATGTGAAGCTGAAGTAGTTGTTGAAATGCAGAATGTTACTCTTGGCAACTAGAAAGTCTGGATTTTGCTATTGAGTTTCATTTTTCTTTTGTTTTCTGGTCTTCTAGGGGAGTGTGGACTTAGCTTCTGTCGGGAAGTGGCATGTGTCTTTTAACATTCATGTAATATGTATTGTTCAATGTGTTGCCTAGATTTCCTAAATTTATAGATATGGAACTTTTAGATTTTGTTTTCATATTTCGTCACAACTTGAACAATGAGACTTTCATTTTTGGCAAATATATTTTGATAATAGATTTTCGAAAATTCGATAGACATCATCATGTGATTGTTAGCTAACTGCGTGTGAGATTCTAGTTCTAGTGATAAGGACAAGTAGGATGATAACTTATCAAAACGAATCAGGTGGCATTACCGTAACATTGGGTCGCGGTTCGACCGGTCGAAACCTTGGTTTTCAAATTGTAAAACAATGAAAATTTTGAAAATATCATTCAAGAAATAGCGTACGTAAATGTCGTTTTTACATTTAACGGTTTTACATTTATCACGGTCTAACGGTTTTACGATTCCAAACCAGATAGCAGATTGGGTGAGGACTAAACCGGTTCGGTTATGATAAAATTGAGATAAACCCTTAATTTTTAACCTCCGGGAGATGAGAGAGATGATCGCCGTCTCACGGGAGGAGAGATGGCACAATGCTTCGTGGAAAATTAATGGCCGCTCCTCCTTCTCTCGTATCTTTCGAAGCCTTGGAAAATCCAGGAAACGGTTCTTTTGATCCATTCACTTTAGTCCTATGTATTCCTCTCTGTTTCCTCAATGATCCTATGTCACCGTCTCTGTCTCAGAGCTTCGAGATCTTTCTGCTCTATTCCTTCTACTGCCAACAGCAACTTCTCTGTCTCTAAGCTACGCTTCCTCTTTCGATTCTCTACTCTATCTCACCCAGCTTCTTCATCCTCCTCTGACTTAGAGTCCTATTTCGCTCATCTCATTTTGAGCACCCACGGGTATAATACTAATCACAAGTGGTCTTCTCATCAGTTTCATCTCCTCCTCGCTGATCCAGATTTGTTTGTTAGAGTCCTCAATATGATTCGAGAAAAGCCTGAAATCGCTTATCATATTTTTAAGTGGCTTCAGCAGCAGCCCAATGTCAAACAGTCAATGCAAGCCTTCGCTGCAATGCTCGAGATCTTAGCTGAGAATGATTTGATGAATAAAGCCTATTGGGTTGCTGAGAAGAGCATCGATCTTGGTATGCACCGACTTGCTGATCTTTTGATTGACGGACATTTTGATAAGCGGATTGCTCTTAAGGTTCTGGATCTGTTGTTGTGGGTTTACATGAAGAAATCTATGTCGGAACAATGTTTGTCGAGTTTCAAGAAGATGATTAGCAAAGGGTTCTTGCCTAGTGTTAGAAACTGTAACATACTTTTGAAGGTTCTTAGGAATAAGAAGATGACGAATCAGGCTCGAGAGGTTTATAGGATGATGCTCGAGCACAGTATTTTGCCAACGGTTGTCACCTTCAACACTATGCTGGATTCTTGTTTCAAGTCTTGCGATTTGCAGCAAGTCCCTGAGATTGTTTCGGAGATGAAGACAAGAAATGTTATGCCAACGGTTATCACCTTTAACACCATGTTGGATTCTTGTTTCAAGGCTGGTGATTTGCAGCAGGTATCCAAAATTGTGTCAGAGATAAAGAGAAGAAATGATGCTACTGAGGTTACTTACAATATACTTATCAATGGATTTTCCAAGAAAGGTAAAATGGAGGAAGCTAGGCAGTTTCTCGAAGATATGCAAAGATCTGGATTCCCTGTTACAGCTTATTCCTTTAATCCCCTGATTGAAGGGTATTGCAAAATGGGCTTGTTTGATGAAGCTTCGGAAGTTAGGGATAAAATGCTCAATGCGGGTATTTCTCCAACCACATCCACATATCATATTTATCTACGCGCTCTCTGCAAGTTTGAAAGAGTAGATGATGCCAGACGGCTGTTACTTGGTATGACAGCTCCTGATGTTGTGTCTTATAACACTCTTATGCATGGATACATCAAGGTGGGAAAGATTAGAGAGGCTTTTCTCCTGTTTAATGAGTTGAGAGTTAGGAATATTCGTCCCAGTATAGTCACTTACAATACTCTAATGGATGGTCTTTGCGAGTCAGGGAATTTGGAAAAAGCTCAGTTGTTAAAAGAAGAAATGGCCAGCCAAAAGATATATCCTGATGTGAAGACGTACACGACTCTTGTAAAAGGATTTGTTAAGAATGGGAATCTATCCATGGCTACTGCAATTTATGATGAGATGTTGGGGAAAGGGATTAAACCTGATAGATATGCACACACTACAAGAATTGTGGGTGAACTGCAGCTTGGAGATTCGGACAAAGCATTTCGTCTGCAGGAAGAGATGGTTGCAAAGGATCATCATGCTCGAGATCTGATCGCCTATAATGTCCATATAGACGGACTATGCAAGGTTGGGAATCTGGAAAAAGCGATCGAGTTTCAACGTAAGATTTACAGAGATGGTCTTGTCCCTGATCACGTAACTTACACCACAGTTATTCGCGCTTATCTGGAGAAGGACCAGTTTAAGATGGCCAAAGTTTTGTATCATGAAATGCTGAGGAGAAGATTATCTCCCTCTGTGATTACCTTCTTTGTGTTGATTCATGGTCATGCCAAAGCGGGAAGGCTAGAACAAGCCTTACAGTATTCAACCGAGATGAAAAAGAGAGGCGTTCGTCCAAACGTTATGACGTGCAATGCTCTTTTACATGGCATCTGCAAAGCTGGTGAAATCGATGAAGCTTATAGTTACTTCTACCAGATGGAAGAAGAGGGGATTTCACCGAATAAATACAGCTACACTATGCTTATAAACAAGAACTCTGAGGTCGGTAATTGGGAAGAGGTTGTCAAGTTGTATAAAGATATGCTAGATAAAGAAATTGAGCCAGATGCTTACACACGTTGGGCCTTTTTCAAGCATTTGGACAAAGATCACACATCACGAGAGGTTGAGTTCCTTGAAGAGTTATTATGCAGTTGACGAGGAAACAATGATAATATTTTTTCTATAGAGCTGGCCGGTTTTGTCCCTGTGTGCATATGGTCAGTTTTGCAGAATCTTGTTGTTGTCTCAGCTTGATTGGTATGTAGAAATTCTTCTCTTAGCTTTCACAAGACTCTGCAATATCTGTGATATTAGACTGTAATGCAGCTACTTGTGCAGGCAAGGGGAAACACACTCTGAGCTATGGCCAGAATAGATCCAATGGTTGAAGCTCATTGCTTTAGCTTAACTCATTCTTAATTTACCTGAAAGCATGGCCAGAAGAAAAGGAATAAAGATGACACATGATTGTGTTTGCAAGGAAGGAAGAAGATTCCTGTGTATTGTTTAATTCTTTGGAACATTTTTGGGAAAAGAGAAAATGTGTAAAACATATAATTTCGTTGTAGGACATTTTTGGGAAGAAAGCTAAGAAGTACAAGGCTCTGCTTCTGTGTAGACTTGAAGCATGTTTTAGGTAACCACGAGAATTAGTTCTGTCTTCTTATGTAAGCATAGTCTCTGTGCTCTGTGACTGTCACGTCACGTTCGTCTTCACTTTCTTCTTTGTACAAATCATGCGAGACTGTTTGTTATCTATTTGGAGAAATGGAAAATATAAAAATGCCATTTAATTACCCAGAATATTCAACCAAGATTATACAACTTTATTGGTATAATTTTGGAGTTAAAATTTGCTTATTCAAATAGAATACAAAAGAAAACGACTTCACTAGAATTCATTCAATTTATCACAAAGGCTTGAACAAAATCTAACGTTTCTATAAATTACGTCAGTGGTAGGTCCCACATTTTATTTTATTTTTGCTTTCGGGAGATTTTATACAAATACGAAACCCTAACCCCCCAGACAAACCACCATCTTCGTTTTCACTGAACAAACGTAAACCCTAGAATGCGTACCGCTTTCTTGACTTGAATGTGCAATCAAAGTCGGCTTGGATCTATGGCTCTCGATTCTTCTGGAAAACAATCTGAGCAGCAGCAGCAGCAACCGCGAACCTCTTCTGGAAACGGTGAGGCTGGATTGAGACTTCGGAGAGTCCCCAACAAAGAGCATGAGTCAGAGAACTATGACGATCTACAGTTGGATTTTAGTCCGGTTCTCTTCAGCTCGCTTGAGCGCTACTTACCCGAGGAGGTCCTCAATTCCTCCCGCATCGACAAGGCTCGTTACATGAGGGACCTTCTTCTTCGCTACTCCCCTGACACTGAGCGAATCCGGGTAACTTTCTTTTACTTGATAGCCCCGAGCTTGTTTTTCTTCAATTTGAGCTTGAAATTGTAGCTCATTTCTTCTTTGTACACAGATTCAGAGGCATAGAGAATACAGGGAGAACATCTTGTCTTCTTATGAGGTATTATTCTTTATTGAATTGGGCAAACGCGTATTTATCTCGATTGGTGTTTGAATCTTCCGCTTCTTTTTAATCTGATTTTTCCAGTGTCTGCATGAAGAGATCTATTCTCTTGACCCTCTCAGTTTCTTCGCGCCTTCGTTTCTTGAAGCTGTTAGTCAGAAGTCGGAGCAGAGTCTTAGAAGGATAATGGTTGAATCCTCTTCAGGGATTTTCTCTTTTGAGATGCTTAACCCAAGGTTTTGTGAATTGTTACTAGCAGAGGTAGGAATGATGACTTCACGTTCTCGTTTTTATTTGATCATAGCTACTGTTCTTTGTCTTCTTACTTGGTTCTTTAACTAAATTGCTCAGGTTGAAAATATGGAGAAATGGGTTTACGATTCAAGATCCACAATAATGAGACCCAATACGATGAACAAATTTGGTGTTGTCCTTGATGATTTTGGCTTTGATAGTATGCTCCAGCAGTTGGTTGATGACTTCATAAGTCCTATATCTCAAGGTCAGCATCCTAATTGTGATTGCATATCTGGGCTATTGTTGCAAGTTCTTTTTTGTTATATATTCTCATGAGTTTGGATCTTCTGCCAGTTCTGTTCCCGGAAGTCTGTGGAGCGTCTTTAGATTCTCACCATGGCTTTATTGTTGAATATGGAAAAGATAGGGATGTTGATCTTGGTAAGTACTGGAAAGCTCCACAATGGCCTCTTTCATGGTAGTTAGACTTGGACTGGTGAAACATCTAAAACTGCTTCTTGGTTTTAGGGTTCCATGTGGATGACTCGGAGGTTAGTTTGAATGTCTGCTTGGGTAAACAGTTTTCTGGTGGGGAGCTGTACTTTCGAGGTGTGAGATGCGACAACCATGTGAATTCCGGTATCCGTGAAGGGGTATGTTTGAAACCAGCCATCAAGTTATAATAATGGAGTGGTGTGATCTTTCTTCTATGCACATTCCTAGGTCATAAGATCTTATCTTCATTACCTGTTCTTCTGCAGGAAGGTTATGATTATTCTCATGTACCTGGTCGAGCCATTCTGCATCGTGGACGTCACCGCCATGGTGCTAGACATACAACAGCTGGTCATCGAGTCAACTTGATTTTGTGGTGCAGAAGGTGAACTAAAGCCTTTTACACTGAACGTTGAAGACATTTTAGACACTAATGTTTGCTATCTTCATCAGCCAATGTGTTTAACATCTGTGTGCATCTTCATTCTTATTGATATTTTCCCTCTCTTTGTTATGTAGCTCAACTTTTCGAGAGATGGCGAATTATCAAAGAGACTTCTCAAGTTGGTGTGGAGAATGCAAACATGATAAAAAGAGAAGGCAGAGATTGTCAATTGATGCAACAAAAGACGTATAGAATTATTGCATTGTTGATGAAACAATTCTTTTCTTTTCTTTTTTCCTAATGTGGTTTTTTTGGGGTAATTTGCAGGCCCTTCTGATGAGAGCAGCAGAGAAGACGCTTCTGGAGCTCTCTTCAAGATCACGTGCCGACTAAACAAAACAAATGATATGTCAAAAAAAAAAAACCCATCTTCTTTGTCTCATTTCAGTGGCTATGTATGTATATAGAGGCAATGTAAACCTTTTGTTTTTACTCATTAAAATACCTTTTTCGAGGTTAACTTTTGTTGCATTTTTTCAGATTGCTGTAACAATAAGTGTCTTGGAGAATTGAAGCCAAATGAAACATGAAAATCAAGTTTTGCTATTGATACTAAGGAACCTTTTGGAGAATTTAAGTTTTCCAAAAATGTATGAATCATGTTAAATAACTAAGGTTCACAACATGTTGACAAAAAAAAAAAAAAAAAAAAAACCAAGGTTCACAACATTTTGTAACCGTGAGAACTGAAGCAATGTTTACGAAGAAAAAAAGCGAAATCACCTTTTGTTCTCTTCAAGTGTTTGATGCAGCTTCTTAGTTTGAGTCAAAACACACTCTTGATCGAACAGAGCTGACACAACCGCTACGCCTTTTAGATTATGTGCATCGACCCTCATAACAGATTCAGCATTTGAGATTCCAATGCCTCCGATGGCAACCACCGGTAATTTTGATGCTTTACAGACTTCTTTGAGTCCATCAAGTCCTATGGTACGATTATTGGCCTTCGTGTTCGTTGGAAAAACTCCCCCTGATCCAATGTAGTCCGCACCATCTATCCATGCTTGATGGGCTTGTTCTGGTGTCTTACATGAGACCCCGATGATCTTGTCCGGGCCAAGAAGAGATCGAACTATATCAACCGGCATGTCGGATTGGCCAACATGGACTCCATCAGCGTCGCAAGCAAGGGCAATGTCGATCCTGTCGTTGATCAGCAAACAAACTCCGTGTGACCGGCATATGTCAACGCACGATTTTGCTTCTTCGAGAAACTCCCGTGTTTCAGCTTCTTTCTCCCTGCAAAAGCATTGAGATGTCATAATGGGACTTCATAAAAGAGAGATACACAAAGAGCTGAATGCAACAAGAAGCTTTAGTTATAGCAAACATAGTAAAACCTTATTTGTATGATTGTGGCCCCTCCTTCTATAGCAGCTTTAACAGCATCAAAAAGGGACCGGTTCCATTTTTTGTTCATTCTAGGGTCCGTAACAGCGTATAGAAACAGGTCATCTGGATTGAATATGCTGCATCGAGAATTTTTCTTCAGACCGAAAAAGTGGTCAAAAGGTCCTTGCATCCCACTGCCAATGACAATGTCTTTGCTATAATCTAGGGCGTTGTCGACGAAGCGTTTAGCCACCTGCAACCATCAGAAAGGTCCGTGACTTGAGATTATTAGCCTTGTCCCAAATACTTTTTCCTACCATCAATCCTCCGAATATCTCTTCAGAAATTTTAAACTTCTCAAAAAAGAAAGTTCCATCCTTTAAATAAATTTCACTGACTAAATGGAGCCATAGCATATTATACCAAGAAATGTGTAGGGAGAAACACGCATACCTTCACGGCTGAGAGCATGGAAGAGCCTTTTGCCAGTTCTGCCGCAATACATGAAGCCAAAGTGCAACCAGTCCCATGAGTATTCCTTGTAGTTATACGAGGAGAACGGAGTTCATGAAACTCCTTGCCTAAGAAAGAGGTTCCACTTGTTCATAACCACAAATGTATGAATTTCATTTTGAGAAATACCGATGAGTTATCATACCATCAAAGTAAACATCTACCGAATCTGATGTGTCAGGAAGATCACCGCCTTTGACAAGTACGAATCTGAACATGTAAAAAAGTGGATCAATATCATACAATAATGCTCTTGGACTAAGTATGAGAAGCACACAATCAAGCTCAGAAGGATTAACTTTATGTCCACATAATCGCCAAGGAACCAGAAGCAGAAGGGTTAGTCTAAATTAGTCAACAGTAGGTTAAGTAATGCAGTGACTAGAGGAATGAGAGAAAATGGAAACCTAGGACCCATTTCGTGCAACAGCTTTGCTGCAGACCGCATTTCTTCAACAGTCTCAATCCGAACACCGCCAAGTAAAGCAGATGCCTCTTTGATATTTGGGGTTATAATATCAGCAATTGGCAGCAATCTCTCTCTGAATTAAGAAGCCAAAGTAAGAAGAACATAACCCATTCAAACACAGAAAAGACAAAACTTTTGTTTTTGTCCAAAAAGAAATGACATACTTAATAATGGCATAAAAGCTTACCGAAAGATGGAGAGAATAGAAGAACCAGCCAGAACATGGCCACTTGTCGATACCATCACAGGATCAACAACCAAAGCTGCCTTAAGAAAAACGAACTATATAAGCACTAAAACGCACAGATTCAAATCAGAAAACAGAACAAGTGAGGTGTTTTGGTTTCTACCATGGACTGGGAAATCAGAAAGATTTTGAAGAAGAACTTCAACGATTTCAGGGGAAGGAAGCATCCCTGTCTTCACCTGACAAGTCCATTAATCCAATTCATCATCATTAGAGAAGAAGAGTAATCAATACTCTGTATGACCAGAAGAAGAAGGGCTTACAACGTCGAATTCGAAATCAGAGAGAACGGATTTCAACTGTTCGGATACGGATTGTGGGGGTAAAAGATGAACAGATTGGACGCCTCGTGTGTTCTGAGCCGTGACGGCGGTTATAACGGAAGCACAATAGACACCACGAGCCGCGCAGACTTTGAGGTCAGCTTGGATTCCAGCTCCGGCGCCGGAATCCGATCCCGCCACGGTAAGAACTTGCGCTACCTTTCTAACGCTCACCGTTGTCGTCATCGACACCGTCGTGCTTCTCCAACTCGCCGGCCAACTCCTTACTCCTCCTAAGCTATCCATTTTCAATCTTTTTCTTTATTTTCTCCTATTTTTATATTATTTTGCTCTTTCTGACCATATATTTTCAGGGTTGACTTTATTATTTTCCTTATCGATTTTCACGAAAATGAAAAGGTATATACACTTGTCAATATTGAAAGAAAGCTTTATATAATTGATAAATCCATATATACACAAATGTTTCAGACTACTTGCGCTAACAAACTATTCGACACTTTATTCATTCGGACACAACACCTAAAAGAGTGAACGAAGACCAGAGCCGTTTTTGTTTTACAAATCAGCATATGCATCATCGTCAAATCACAGAGCAGAGCTTATTACATTACATTACATTGCATGTGTAACTATAGATATATATACAAATGCTATACAAGTTTTACCCAGTGATAGGTACTTCGTTACACTTACATGTGAGCTTCAAATGTTTTGCATGAGTTGAGTCAACCATGGACCATGAACTTTGACTGAAACACAAGCCACGACCCCAATGACTCGAGCTGTCTCTAACACCCTCTCTTTCAAACCACTACTTCCTCCTCCTCCCACTTTCTTCATCTCTCTTTCAACTAATCTCTTCCCATTTTCTCCATTCCCTGCCAGTAAAACCCCTCTCGCTGCTTTGTATATACAACCTGTAACTCTCTCATACACTGCGTTACCTTCTTTTAAACTCTTCCCCAATAATACACTCATCATCTGCTTCTTGTCTTCTCCTTCTTCACTCATTGTTGTCTCCACAATCTCCATCAATCCTGCTTCCTCCTTCCCATCTAAAAGATCCAACAACTTCTGTGCCATGCTTTCCGTCTCGCTTTCGCTCTTCACCATTCTCTCACTCGCTAGCATTTGTCGCCAAATTAGCAAGCTGAATAACACAAATCCGTTTTTAGGTAACAGACTCGATTCGTAATATATAAACAACAATCATTCATACCTCGAGGATACTACGACTATCTTCTGAATTTCAGCTTGAATACCCCTCAGGCGAGAGAGGTTGAGCTGAAATGTTTCAGGTAAAACTTCTGGTGTTAAACCAGTTACCTGACTAACAAGCTTCAATAATCCGAGCCTCACTGCCAAATCAACTCTTTCTCCCTTGCATTCTGATAGCTGACCTTCTGAACCAAAGCATATGAAAACATAAGTACGATAATATATGGAAAGATGTATTTACGAAGTTGGTTCTTTCAATCAAGGTAACAAACAAAACCTGAAGTATCCGTTGATTGTGACACGGTATTGACAGGTGATAAAAAGCTTCCACCCGTTTTGAGAGAAATTCCCATGGAGGATCTCTCAACCACATTCAAGGTTGAGAGCGTACTGGTGTGCTCTTCCCACTCGTCTTTGCAAGACAAAAGAGTTGAAATCCACCTTCGTGTCACTGGCAGTGAATCGTAGGCTTGAGTTGGTGGTCCATACCGCTTTTCAAAACCGTGTCTAAGGTAATCAAAGCCTGCTGGTCCTTTCAGAAAGGGTTTCATCATTGTTATACGCCCTACACCTATCTCACGCTTAAGTTCCTGTTGGATATGAAAAAGAATGAAAGAAACTAATGAGTGGAGTGGCAAAACAAAAAGATCTTTATCCTTTTCAAAGCCATCGCTGATGAAGGGATGAATTAAGAGAAAAGAAGCCTGTGGATACAGACCTGAATCTTCTCAAGAATGAAGCGGATCCCTTTGACTATTGCAACAGAACGGAGATTACCAGACTCATCTTTAACTTGACACAACCTGTGGAGTTCCTTGAGTAAACTCTGGTGGGTGATTTCATTCTCGCGGTCATTAGCTGGGGCAGAGAGTTTCCGAAGAGTAGCTAATGCAAACTCAAGCATCTTTCCAAGGTAATCGATATCCAAGGTGCCGGAGTTGAGCAACTGCCAATAAAAGAAGAAAATGAGAACCACATATCTATTTAACAAACAAAACATAGAAAAGAACAATCACTTGAAATGGGATCCGAAGAGATGAGGCAAACCTGTGAGAGAAGATCCAGATCAATAGTTTCAGTTATTTCTACTTTCCAGCTATCTGGCACCATTTGGCATAATTCATCCCTCACTTCTCTCATAAGGTTAGAAATGCAACTATAGTCTGGCTCCTCCAGTTTCATGGATTCCATGACACTATCCCAGAAAGCTTTCTCCATAGTCTCCTTTATCTTTATCTGTAGCACACATTTAAAAACTCAACGCTAAGAACATCTCCGAAATGCAAATGGTGGAAATATATCTTTAACCTCAATAAAAAGAAAACAAACCTTAAGATTGTCCTCTTCATTCTTCTCAGTGGATCCACTAGGAAACTTAAAATTCCAATCGTGCAGGAACTCGTTCACAATCAACTCATTCTCTTTTAAGACCTCTCCAACAGCTTCACTACTAACTCTAGAGGGTCTCGATGAGGGTGGAGTATCATCCTTAAATAAAGATCGAATAACACGTTTTGAACCTTCAACACCTATGCTCTCTTTACTTCTGCTGCTTGAACTAGTCACAGGCTGAACTGGAGATGAAGCTGGGCTTGGTGAAAAGAAACATGCGAGCTGATGGGCCATAGAGCTTCCATTCTCCTTGGCCTGGAAGTACTTTGATCGTGTTTCTGACAACGCACTTTCCATACGCCCAACTCCTGCAACTCCACTCAAGTGCCGTACTTTTTCCGTTAGAAGTTCTTGATCTTGTGTGACCTACAAAGAGAATTCAAATTACATTGCAAAAATATAAAACATTCGACAAAAAATGGAAAAGGTGAAGATTTAAGATTGACAAGATGCTACAGATTAAAAGGGAAATAACAGAGAGTTAAGTAAGCAAACCTGCATCTGAATTGCTTTTTTATCATGTGTGAGCACAGTGTCATCCCCTTCTGGAGTTATCTGGCATTTTTGAATCATGGAAAGCTCAAGCTGACAGGCTGCTCTTACCAGGTCATCTTCCAACAACCGAGCATCCTTAACTTTCCAAATCACAAATGAATTCAAAAAGGAGCACCATGCCTTATCAAATAACTCCAACTGAGATCTCAAGGTCCGAAGTTTTGATTCACCACCAGAAACATTAACAGGGCCCTCCTTAATAACTTTTATCAATAACTTAAACTCCTCCACGAACCCTTTCGCTGAGTTATTGAGAGCAGCTTCTTGATCACCTTGGCCATTGAAAACAGCATCTGGATGACCAAGTATCATAAAGGAAGAAAGGACAACTCTGACCGGATACCTAGACATCTTGCCAGATGTCCCAGCCACACTTTTACCGGAAGAAACTTTCTTCCCTTTTCTGATCCTCAGACTACTTGGCGTAGCCTTTCTCCTTGGGGTGGCGACTCTTCTAAGAAGGTGATCAATGTTATCCAATCTGGACGGTTGAGACGCGGTGGTTACATTTGTAGAGGCTTCCAAGCGAATTTCAACACGATCAAGCAAAAACTTAACAGTTCTAAGAGTTACAGGCGACTCAATTAGCACCGCAAGTTGCTCAAATGGCAGTGACTCGTTAATCTTCAAACCATCATAATCTTTAGCCAAGTCCAAGGTTGTCCTCTTCTGCTTCACAAAGCACCTCCAGCACCTAATAAACAACCGAAGAACAAAAACTGCAAAACTTGCTCTTGATAAGCCATTAAAAAGGAGAATTAAGTTGCACTTTAATACCTTGACAACTTTCGAGAGAGGAGATCAGCATCCGCCTGCACCATATCGCAGTAGAGACTAATGGAATCACGTTGTCTTCTTCTCTGACGAAGAAACTCCGATCTGTGTCTCTTTGCCTGAATTGTCCAACACCAAAACGTAAGATAAAGAAACAGAAAACAGAAAGAGTAACGAAGAACAAAAGCGTGTGTGTATATATATATATATATATATTACTCTTAGCAATTTGTCTTCAAGTTTGTCCCTCATTTTACTTCTCTCCATCTCACGCTGATTAGAAACAGAGTTGGCAACGTGGCGTACTTGTTGGACACGAGCACGTGCTTTCTTCTTCTCATCTTCAAGCAACCCAAGGCGTTTTTTCTCAGCAGCTACACGCTTTTGATTGATCGAAGCACGAACTCGTTCCTTGTACTTGCTCTCTCTCGCCATCCTCCTCATCATCGACTGAGACGTTCTCTCTTTTGCCGACGCTCTTTTCTGATGCGAAGCCTTGAGAATCTTCATTCTATTGGCTTCAGCTTTCTTCACGCGAGACTCCACTTGAGTTCCAAGCTTCACGCGTTCCCTCTCCGACCGAATTTCCACGCTCGTTTTCGCTGCTTGTCGTATCCCATCCAACTTCGCGAGACGCATCTGTGCCTTGGCAAGAATCTCCAACCTGCAATTCAAACAATCAATCTACAGAGAAAACTGCAGAGAGAGAGAGATATCACTGAAAGACTAAAACTTTCAGTAACCTTTTCTGTTCAGCGGCAAGGAGCCTTGCCTCGATTCGTTGGCCAAGTTCTTCATCGAATGAAGATCGTGATGGGCTTCTGGGTTTTGCACGAGCCTTTCTCGAAACGTCATGATAGAATTGCTGCAGTTTACAGATTCCACGAAAGACAAAACCTTTTGGGAATTAAATATGGAAATCAAAAAGACCACTTGGTCATTTCAGGGTAGGGCTTAAATCGGGTAAAAAGAAAAGAAGAGAACCTGTCTTCGAAGATGCGCATGTAGAAGCTTATCTTCAATATCTTTAACAGAAGTTAGTGACTTCTTACTACAGTCAGACAAAAGCCTCTCACGAATCCTCCGTGGAACTCTCATCACCGCCGGAGGAATATCCATCGTGCAATCAAGAGCGATCGCTTCCCCTCGATCTTTCTCCATCGCTTCGATCAAATCAGTAAATGATCTCAATCAGTAATCCAATGAATTCAACAAAAACCCGAAATTTCTGAAAAAGTTGAAGAAGAAGAAGAAGAGGAAACAAGAAAGGAAGTTGCTTTGCGTTTTTTCTTTCTTCTCTTCTCTTCTTTTTATTGTTTCTTTTTCTTTTATTTTTTTGGTGTGAAAAAGAAATTCGTTTTGTTTTTTAAAAATTAAAATAAAGACTGTTTGGTCACAAAGCGTTGCGTTGTGGATCGAAAGGATTATCTTAGAACGCGACACGTCAGCTACGAACCTAACCGTGTTTATTATTACTTAAAAGACGATAATACCCTTTATGTTGTAGCCGAATTTCTTGACGCTACCTACCGAAATTGATTATTTACTTCTTCTATCATACAAGTTTCGAATATAAATAGTAATATTATTTCACCCACATTCTCACATGATCTAATAGTGGCAATATTATAATGATATTTAAAAAAGTGATAATCAACAACTATCATATTTTAGACAAATCAACATTACCATCTTAAAACATACATGAGATTTTACTGCAATTAATGCGGATTAAAATAAGACGAATTAATTACGTTTTGGATTGAAATAAAAACGAAGTCAACAAAAAATCTCGTTTTCAAGGTTAAATTCATTTGCTTTGATAATCAAAAATTTTGTTTGTCATATTTTCTATTAGTGATATCAAATCACAATTTATTAGAAAATATTAACATGCTATAATAATAATAATAATTTCCACTCACAACGCATGATTATGAGTATTTATATTACGTTTGCTGAAAAGTTTGTATCAACAACCAAACCAAAATTTGTATTTCCTGGAGAAATGAAATCTTGAAACTAGGGTTACATCGTATATGGCAACACTTTTTTGGATTTATTTTAATACATTACTAGGTTTTTACCCGCACAAAAATACGAGCCAATTTATCTTTTCAAATTTTATAATATACAAACTATTATAATTTACTTTTAAAATAGTTTGTTTTAAAATAGTTTATTAATTTTATATCTTAAATATTTTATATATGTTTACATATATATATATTTTAATTCAATATATACAAAATATTAAATTCAAATTATTGTAACGATAATCTTGAAAATCAGAATTAGAATTTATTTTGAAAATTGGAGACATATATTTATATTCTGAAAAAATATAATTTATTATATGAATATTTTGGAATATACCAAAGTATCGCTATTTATTCGCTCATAATTATTAAATCATAAAAAATTAAAATATTGTAATTGTAGATAAATAAATATTATTGTGAAAAAATATTTACGTGGTAAAATAGTCCAATATGACTTTATATGGTAAATTTATTCTGTTTTAATATATTACTTATGGAAAATCTTAAATATATTTTTGTAGTTTTGGACATGGAAAAAATAATCTAAAACCCTAAAAATACTCTTAATCATAATTATGTTTATATATATTTTGACGTAATATCTTAGTTATAATCTAGAAACCTAAAAATACTCAAAATTCTAGTTTTCATAATAATTTAATAATACATATATTTATTATCTCAAAATATCTTAACTATATTAATACACGCTCTTACAAAAAAAAAGAAAAAAAATATTAATGATAAAGATTTGGTGAAAAGTTAAAGTACCTAAAAACCTAAAACGTGTATTAATTAACTATTAAGTTCTGATCTTTTATAGTTATTATTTGGAAAATAATATTTTAATTAGTTTTGGTTTGTTATATATATGTCTAATTTTATTTACGTAGTCATTAATAAAATAGTCTAATATAACTTTTTGTGGTAGATAAACTCTACTTTAATATAATAGATATCCTTTCTAGATCAAGTATTTTCATCAAAATTGTAAGTCTTGTATACAAGTTTGGATCAATATTGATAACCAGATTCATGCTCGGTTATGGACTAAAACAATTAAAGTTAAGATTTTAGATACCAAAATCGATGAGATGAGATGCGCTTTTAATCGTAGGTTAGCTAAATGGTTATGCGAGTCTCGCCGGTGGTTTGCATGTTGATGGGTTGAAGATTAGTTGGGTCATGTCTTTGTTATGATTTTGCTAGGTTTAGTTTTAGCTAGATCAGTCAACGTTGTGGTTTGGCTATTAGAACTTGTTGTTTTAGCCTGTTTCCGATCAGAATTAGGATCTACATTGTTTTCTTTGTGGTTAATCTGACCGGTTTCGGGGTTAATCTAGGTTAGCATTAGCTTTTCGAAGGTTGAGGTTGATGTTGTTGGGAGAATGGGTTCTCTCTATGTTCGGGTCGTTTTCGGCGTTCGAGCGGAGTTCTCTTATCGTACCAATGGAAGGTCGGGGCGACTATGATTTTGTCATACGAAATATTAGAATCTTTCGTTTCGCCTAGTGTTATTTGTAGATCAACTCGTCAGCTCGAGTGAAAGACGTTCAACAAGTCTTAGACGTTCGATGTTCTTTAAATAAAGCGGCACAAAACTGGATTTCTTCAGCCTCAACTTCCTTTAACTCATACCTCTATCCGGTTGTTAGCTATTGGTGTTTG
Organism: Biscutella laevigata subsp. laevigata; assembly: GCA_900406315.1. Taxonomy (NCBI): domain Eukaryota; kingdom Viridiplantae; phylum Streptophyta; class Magnoliopsida; order Brassicales; family Brassicaceae; genus Biscutella; species Biscutella laevigata. Next base: position 918 of record OVAU01000059.1, on the reverse strand, counting down.
TTTTAGATCGGTTTTTTGGTTTGATTATCTTAATCTTTGGGGTTTTTAATGTAAACCGCCGACTTATTCTCAGGGGTTTTAAGTTAATCGCCGATGTTTATCTTCCTTGTACTTATTTTGTTTTAACTTGTGTAAAACTTCTCTACCAATTCAAGTCCAGATATAATATTATTACATGTTCGATAGTTTCTGTCTGAAATCCACGTGTCACAATTAGCATTAGGTTTGTTGACTAATAGTTAATAACCAAAATTTATTCCCAAGGATTTCTGTATAAGCTAAAAACTAATGAAAAAGTGTTGGGTGAATTTATTTACGCTTTTGTAGTCAATTTCCTTTAAACACTCTACTCCGAAATCCAAACATGTTAATTATCAATTTCTGGCTTATCGGGAGGAAGAGTCATTCTGGAGTCAAAAATGCCGAGAAAAATGGTTAGCAGAGGGTGATAACAACACTAAATATTTCCATGCTTCGGTTAAATCTGCTCGATCTCAAAACTTTATTGAAAAGCTCATGGATAAAAATGGGATCCTTCAATCTTCTGAAGCTTCTAAAGGAGAAGTAGCATGTGATTATTTTAGGGATCTTTTCACCACCTTTAGGCCGGAAAACATTCAAGGTTTCTTCGATGACTTCTCACCTAAGGTAACGCCAGCCATGAACTCCTCTCTCACGGCCGCGGTCACTAGATGCGAGATCGAAAAGGCGGTCTTTGCAGTCAAATCATCAAGCGCCCCTGGTCCGGACGGGATTACCGGTTTTTTCTTTCAAAAGTACTGGACTATTGTAGGCGACCTCTTGGTTTCAGAAGTGTAACAAGTCTTCTCTTCGGGCATTCTCCCTTCGGATTGGTCCTTCACTCATATTTGTCTCAGAAGAAGACTAATTCTCCTCTCATGCAGGACCATCGTCCTA